>VNKC01000125.1:0-36975 GCA_008042775.1 Drosophila pectinifera
TTGTTAGATTTTGTTTGGTTAATTAATCTGCATACCGACTTTAAGAATAAACAGAAATAAATTTTTTTTCAATTTTTGACAATTTTAATGATGTAACCCCTTACATTTTTTTTGAAAAATCGTCCAAAATTTTTTTACTCTAATTTTTCAAAATTTTATTATTAAATAATTAAGATTTTGGCGGCGATTCGGAATATAAACGCCATTTGGCTGTCATTCCATTTTTGGCCAAATTATGATCTTCAGAAGACATCAAATGCGGATTTTTGGGTCCTTAAGTCGGCATTTTTATATCCTAATTTTCGGTCAAATCATTTTTAAGGCAATATTTTATTATTAAATAATAAAGATTTTAGCGGCGATTCCGAATATAAATGTCATTTGGCTGTCATTCCATTTTTGGCCAAATTATGCTCTTCAGAAGTCATCAAATGCGGATTTTTGGGTCCTTAAATCGGCATTTTTATATCCTAATTTAGGGTCAAATCATTTTCAAGGCAATATTTTATTATTAAATAATTAAGATTTTGGCGGCGATTCGGAATATAGGCTGTCATTCCATTTTTGGCCAAATTATGCCCCCGAAAAGACGCTTATAACGATATGGAACCAGTGCTTATTATCCAGTTCGACAAGGAAAAATACTTGAATTTCTAAAATCGTGGCGGAACGATGTCTTTATGATTAAAACCGAAATTCATCATTGTTTTTCCCTTTCCCCTCGAAAATACCGCATAGCGGCCCCCGCCAATATTTTGAATTTTACATAGTTCTATAGTCTGGTGGAGCGACTGGTTCACAACTGGTTCTAGCTCCGGAGCTCGCGCCTTCTGCAACGGCTGATTTTCCCGCCTTCAAATTTATTTTCTAGTTTAATAACGTATCTATTATTAGAATATTTTGAAATTATTTCTTAAATCTTTCCAAATATAGCCAATCGGCAGTCTTTTTTGTATGAAGTCCTCTGGAATAAATAATCCGAATCCACTCATCCCAATTAGATGCAAATAAAACCTCAAAACAAGTTTATCTTGGTTACGGATTGGTATAAACATCTTCGAGATCTTCAAGAATATGTATTCTACATATACAGTTTCGATGAAGTGTTAAGTTTCTATATCTATTGGTTACTATCTGGATGAGTTGTGCGTTGGTTGATCTCCGCCACTTTTTGGTTAAACTTAATAATAAAAGTAAGTCCTAAAGGCTAAGTGCTATATGTTAAATGCTAGAACATGTTTTCCTTTTCGTGTTTGAGGCCATTGCTCCGTCGCTTCCCGTTCTGGATCTTCATCATCTTGTTCTCGTCGGCGCACTTAGTGGTGATTGCATTGCGCACCTCCTTCTCGGTGGCATTGCACTTGTGCGTGACTGCGAAAATGATATCCTGAATCTTGAGGGGATCGAGCATCTGCTTAAGAGGCTTTTGCTGGTCCTTAAAGGCGGGCGACGGCTTGCCCGTCATTGAGTGGGTGCCCAGGGTTTCCCGATCGAAGATCGAGACCAGAAGCTTCCGGGTCGCGAGTGATGAGACCGACCAGTTAATATTCTCGAAAATGCTGGCGGGTACACAGGTATTGTTCGGGCCAATGGACACCATCACGTTGTCCATGGGCTGGCTGCTGCTTTTGCTGAGATCTGTGAGGCTGCCGTTCCGGAGTTTGGCATGGCCCGGCGCTTTCGAGGGCAGCTTGATGTTGTTATGGCGCAGGACGCTTTCCTCGTGGTGCTCGGCCACCTGGATCTCCTGCAGCTTGCGCCGCTTGATGAACTGCAGGGGCTGGGTTGGGGAGTCCGCCTCTTCCCTCTTGATCCCAGTGCCTATCATGTACTGATGGGAAACTTGATGTTGGTGTTGCTGTTGTTGCTGCTGCTGCTGCTGTTGCTCCTCGCCTAGACAAATCTCCAGGCGATCGGAGTCTGCGGAGGTGCTCAGGCTGTTCAAACTCTCTGCCGCCAGGCGAATCTCTATGGCGTCGGCGTCGTCGGATGCCGATATGATTTTATAATCGACAATCTCGGCCCTTGGCTGCTGAGTATTCTGCACGGGTGCACATATAACCGAGTTGGGCGGCGTCAGGATCTGGTGGCTCTGGACCGCGGGCGGGGTTGGTGGCACTGATTCCGCTAGTAGAGACGACGCCTGCTGCATCCTGGCCGATGTGGCGTGAATCTGGGACAGGAGATCCGTGTGCTGCTGCAGCTTGGCCTCCAAGTAACGCACCTTCTCGCGCAGTGCCCGGTTCTCGGCCTCCACATTCGGATCCGCAGCCAGAGTTCGCATGAACTCAAAGTCCTCGCTGGAGGTCTGTGACCAGGCATTCAAGTACAGCGGCCTGGCACGCCATTTCGACTCCTCGCGCGAATTGGCCTCCAGGATACGTTGATATTGCTGTAGGATCAAGGGAATACATTTAGATCGTGGGTTTGGCAGGCAACTCGGCGCCGGTAACTCACATTGTCCATGTCGATTGCGCGCCGGATCTGCGTCAACTGAGCGCTGGACTGGTGGAAATTGGCGGCAGAATGCGAAAAGCGGCCTGCATGCGACCGCAGTAGGGGTGGTTTTCCTCCGATCCGAACCTTCTATTTCCTTACCGATTCCTCCCGAGAAGGCAAAAGGGAAACCATCAACTGAATCCTCACACGCTACCTGCACGCACACACCGCCGGCACGATCGCTTGCATGTGCAAGGAGCAGAGTATGTGTGTGCGAGAGTTCTGCTTCGGCTCTCTCTATTGTTTTCCAGGTAAACGATATCCTGCAATCCTGTTTCGGGAGCAAGTAAGCGACTAGGTTTATTTCCCAACTAGCCCAGCTGTCCGACCCTCCGCTTTATTCCATTTCTATTTCCACCTTTTCGCACGGGATTCGCGCGGGAACCAGAATTTTTGTGTTCGTGTGTGTGTGGCTAATGCTACTCGCAGGGTTGTCGAGTGCCCCGCAGCGCTCGATGCCGGCTGCAGACACGATCCACGAAATAATAATTTAACTAGTAGTAATTACTTGCATAATGATCAAAATATTTACAGAATAAGAACATTAATATTTTAAGTTAAAGCTATTATATAAAATTATATTATTAAAGCTATATTATACTATTATTATAACACAAAACATTTTCTCATACTGGGTAAAATCCAACCATGAATTAAACACGAAACGAAAAATCGTGAGAACTATCGCCAAATAATATCACTTATAAACTATTTATATACCTGATTCCAATAACATACAAAAATTATCTACACAAAACTATTTCTTTATAATAGTAACATTAACTTTTTTAATTTAAAAATAGGTGTTCATTGCAAATTTTCCAAGAATGAATTGTTATTTTTTCCCTATATATTCCTATATATAATTTTATTTAAATTGGAACTTGTATGGTATACGAAAAATGCATCCTTAAAAAAAGTAACATTATGTTTTTTTAATTTAAAACGAGGTGTTCATTGCAAATTTGCCAAGATTGAATTGTTATTTTTTCCCAAATCAGCACTATATATAATTTTATTTAAATTGGAATTTGTATGGTATACGAAAAATGCATCCTTAATGCATTGTTAAGGACTTCTCCCTTATTCCAAGAACCCAAATAGACAATGGTTGGGTTTTGTAAATAACCGGTTTTCAGGACTTGAGGTAATCCATTGGAATTTGAGTGTATTGGGACCGCTTCGAATCCTTTTGGAATACATACTTACGCTTGAACAAACTCAGTTGCTCTCTGATCGGAAAAACACCCCTAAATTGCGAACGAGAATTTAAGGTACATAGTAATTGTGTCAATTTAAGAAGTTGAATAGTTTTTTGTTTATAATAATTTATATTTGTTATTTAAAAGTTAGACAGATGGTTTAAAGGGAAATGTATACCATCAGATAACGATTATGGAGCACCAATGGAGCAGGCAATTTATTGCACAAAGCTTTGCTTTATGGCCTTATATTCCTTATATAAAACAAATAAAAGAGCCAGTGTCCTAATTTTTTAAATAACCGCCATCGTTCCAACGGCCCGTGGAAGGCTCGCAAGCTGTCTTAATTTGCCGACCTTGGCAGCCCTAACAGAAGATCAGGTAGGACTGCCATCTGGTGCAGGGAATAACCGTTAATCCGGGGCCGTAAAATCATTATTCCGAAACGATTTCAGCCCGAAAATATTCGCAAGATTACACTAAAAGCCGCTGCAGCTGCACATTTTGGCCGACGTAAACCTTTTCGCTACCTGTTGCTAAATTCGCAAAGACAATGGCTGCTGGATTCCGTCCATATGCGCGGGACTCTAACCCTACAAATAGCGAGGCACCTAACATTTGCATGTCAGTTATCCGCAGTCCGGAGCCGCACCCACACCCATTGCCGGCATTATATTATCATCCACAAACTGCAATCCTGCCGTCTGTTCAATTTTCGCATCCATATCACCAGTATCTAAGTCAATTTGCCCCGAACTTTGTGCCATACTATTACCGCCTGCTCTCGAGACCGATAATGAAGCAGGAGGAGATGGACATCGAAAACTATATCAACTACGAGGTGGCCACCCAGCAGGCTATAATGCGCCAGAGGACTGCGAAGCCATTGGGCCAATTGCAAGTGATGCAGCCTCCGGTGCAACAGATCCCGGTGAAAGTTCCGAGGAAGGATATTCGCCGCAGTTCCCCTCCCAAGCGCCGCATCATCAACGCCCAATTGGTAGCTATAGCAACACCATCTGGCATTAAGAACGTAGAGCCAGCGATAGAACCTCTTCCTCCTGTGGAGGACTCCTTCAAACAGCAGGTGGCAAAAATCCAGAAGAGCCAGCACCACTATGAGCAGCTCTTCGGACGACTCACTACGATGTTGAAGACCCTCAATCAGCGATACGACAATAATTACGAGGAAGTGCCTGCACCGCCGTCTAAGAGGCCCCGTCATATGTCCACCAGCTCCTCGGAGTCACATCATCAAGACAACGCATCCGTAAACGAACGGGAGAATCTGGTCCAATATCCACAGCGGGTGCAAAAGGAAGATGGCTCTATAGTGTATGTACTAGGTCCGAATGGCACCGAGATCACCGCCCCTCAATACGGGGAGGTGTTCTTTACCAATGCGCCGGTGGCCACTAGGTGTCTTCTCTGCGTGGTCTTCACCAGTGATGAGCTAGCCACCCACACACTCACAGGAAAGCCCTCACCTGCATTTTATGGCCGGGAAAGGCCTCCCAAGCTTCAGTTGGACCAGCGTAAAGTGGACGATATCGTGGTCAGTGTTATGAATCGAACCGGAGGCAAGGAGCGCGTGATTCGAGCCACCATCACCACAAAGTGCGCGGATACGGCTAAGAAGTACAAGCGAAGGGCCAAGAAGGCGCAGAAATTGGCAGTAAAGGAGGAACTTTAACGGATTCAATACTTAATAATTAATTGGCTAGATTAAATCCAGCTTGTGATTAAATATAAGAACTTCGAAAGGGATTACTTAACGACGTGCCAAGAAGGCGCTAAGGGTGATTGTAAATAACATTAAAGATTATGTATGTGAAGTAATTTTGCTTGTTCATATGTAAGGGTGACCTATAAATTATGTAGCTGTGATTAAATAAATAAACTGACAAAAGAACTACTAGCTTTGTTTTAATACTTACTTAATGTTGACGGGAGCATAATGATTTAACAAAATAAGATATTGCTGTTGCTTAAAACTCTCCTTCAGTGTCAGATTAACGAACATTGATTTATTAGCATGTTCAAGTGCTCGCTTCTTTCGTATCCATTTGCACTTCAATTTTAAAAATAACTATAAGCTATCCAAACTTTACTGTTTCTTCGCCTTGGGGTCCCAGGCCTCCACTTTGTTGGGTGTGGTTGTGTAGGGGTAGTAGGCCTCTGTAAGAAGAAATATTCGATCATTAAGGATTCGATTGGGATTGTAATACGATTACCCTTAGTGCCGGATAGATTTTCGCTGTGATCCGCAAGCCACTTGTGTTTGGGACGGCAACCATCACGGATAGGAGGCAGATCGGTCTATAATAAAATAAATATAAAAAATAACAGATATAAATATAAGCAAATCAACTTAAATTAAAGTCTCTATTTGAACAAAAAAAACAACTAAGAATATACTATATTTAAAATAGGATTCTAAGCATTTCAAATTCGGGAAATATAGACTGAGGTCGATAGTATATCTCAGCTATCTATCTTGCTAAGGATTAATTAATATAGAACAGAACCTTGTAGTGCATCCAGCCGTACCACTCGGCGGGGATCTGGGATCCATCGTAGTCCATGTTGACATGGGGGGTGAACTCAACCCAGCGATTGCGGCCGTAGAAGTAGTACGGGTTCTCGAAGTACTTGTTACCATACTTGTCGATGCCCACCAGAGTTCCGATCTTCAGTTCATCGTTTCTGCGAAATAATGTTATTTTGCGGAGTGGAGCAATCTTATATAAGATTCCGGGGCTTACCTATAGAGCTTCAGGTACGCCGCCCTCAGGCCCCCGGCCTCTCGGACGATCTGGAACAGCTTGGTCAGCCGGTTGATGCCCAGAAACTTTGCCATGCTGTCGGGAGAATCGAATAGATCACCAAAATGTAATTTAATTTTGATATTCCTGGGCTCACCTGAAACAAAAACAAAGTCAATCTGCAGTGTGACCATGGATGGGAAAAATACCGCAAGATGATGTTAAGTCATATAAATATCGAACTTGATACTGTACATAAAAAAACAGGGAAAATAAGTAATATTTATATATAATTTCACAATATCATGGACGTTGATGCACTGCGGTCAGTACACTCAAGTGGCCCTTTGATATCAAGCACGTGCTTGTTAGGGTTAGGTGTTAACGTAGGCGCGAGAAAAGGAAGAATAGATAAAGTAATGCGAGAAAACTATGCCACACCAAATAGTCTAATAGCGCACTGCTCGATTGCTTGCTTGCATGTTTACTAAGTGGGTTAGGATTAATGTTTTTAGTTTGGGAAGGCTATCTACAGATGATGTTATATGGTACTAAAAATTAGGATATAAAAATGCCAATTTAAGGACCCAAAAATCCGCATTGGATGTCTTCTGAAGAGCATAATTTGGCCAAAAATGGAATGACAGCCAAATGATGTCTATATTCGGAATTGCCGCTACAATCTTAATTATTTAATATTAAAATATTGCCTTAAAAATGATTTGATCGAAAATTAGGATACAAAAATGCCGATTTGAGGACCTAAAAATACACATTTTATGTCTTCTGAAGAGCATAATTTGGCCAAAAATGGAATGACAGCCAAATGCCGTATATTGTCCGATTCGCCGTTAAAAGCTTAATATTTGAAAAATAAAATATGGAAAAAACAAAGAAAAAAAATTTTGGTAATTTGGTAATTTTGATAATTTGCACATAATACTCTAAAGGGTTCATGCATTTCGTAAGAGGTTCTACAATGGCGCAAAACTAAAGGTAAATAGGACCTAGTGTTTCTACAAGGTACGTGGAAATTAAGCTGACCTAATAAGTCAGTACTTTCCACTTCCCCACGGATTAGGTTATTTAAGAAGGTGATGCCTAGCATCGTTTTACGGTTTGCTAGAGAAGGTAGGTATATATGAAGTGAATATTTATATTTAGTAGTGAGCTGCGTTTATTGGTGGAAATTTCAGCAAATTACTAATTCAGCTTTAAAGGGAATACCCTAAATATTTTTAGTATTTGGGTAATTCCAATAACTTGGTGGTCACACTAACAGACATCTGTTTGCCGGACCTATTCTTCTTCGTGATTCATTTTTTGGGAACAGAAGAAAAAGAGCTTGAAAGGCGAACAAAAACATGGCCAAAAACACGTCCAGCAGCGCGTTCCGCAAAATTGATGTGGACCAGTACAATGAGGACAACTTCCGGGAGGATGACGGCGTAGACAGCGCCGCGGTGGGACCGGACGAAAGCGAGATTACGACGCTGCTGACGCAGGGAAAATCAGTTGAGGCGTTGCTCAGTGCTCTGCAGAATGCCCCGCTGCGGTGCAAGAACCAGAATGTGAAGGTAGGCCCCCGCCCGGTTTGTGTGTCGTTATTCTAATCTCCTTCGGTCTTTGCAGGACAACGCCCTGAACATCACCCTGCGTGTCTTGCTATCTATTAAGTCGACGCAGATCGACCAGGCCATTGATACCGTGGATCAGAACGATCTAATCGACGTGCTGATGAAGTACATATACCGGGGATTCGAGATCCCGTCGGAGGGCTCCAGCGGCCACCTGCTGCAATGGCACGAGAAGGCCTTCGCCAAGGGAGGAGTGGGGTGCATCGTGCGAGTCCTGTCGGATACTAACCGTGCCTAGGCGGGATTACCATTAACCAAAGGCTGTCATTGAGTCATCACCATCCCTGCTCCTTTACAACTGATTTAAACGCATCGCAGAGCATTTAACCAACGCAGGTCTAGGGCGCAAACACGGGAGATTACATGCGCCACAGCTTCTAGGCTGAGTCCCTCTTCTGTTCTTTTGCCGCAATACAAATGACAACGTTTTCCAAATTAGATTTTAACTGGTATCCAAGTATTAAAGTTTTTATTACAAAAGATGAGTGACGGCAAAGTGACTTCAATTAATGGGTTTTATATCGGGTCAAAAGTAAAGTTATCAAGGTTTTCAAACAAACGTAAATGAAATTGGTAGATGGATTGAAGATTATAGATCTATAGCTATCTGCTATATAGAAATGTATAATATAAAACAAAAACTATGTTTCTCCCGGTTATAAATTCTATTGCAGCATATTTCAAACGTTGCTCTCATTATTTTTGACTAATCTTATCAAAAACACCTCCAATTTGGTAAATACTCCGGCTACTGCACCTAAAAAGAAGTAAACAATGTTTGAATCAACCTTTTCTGCTTTTATTTGACTATTCAATGTGTAATAAGTGCGCTGGGTAACCTATAAACCAATCACGGTTTGCATTACACCATCCTTAAACTGTACCAAGCGATGGGGCTCGACGGACGACAAATGCCATGCGAATCGAAATGCTGCAGGAGGATTACGCTAAAATGAAATGCCCTAAAATATTGGGTTGCATGCAATTTGATGATGATAATTCAGTGCTCAGGAAGGGAAACATTTAACAAAGAAGGAGTTGAGTTCACTTCAAACGCGTCTTCAATAAATAGTTGTGATCTTTTTGTATGTTGCTTATATGTGGGGATTATTAAGTCGAAACAGGCTTCTTCAAATCGCTGCCCACTCTCTACCACATGTGAGTCTCACGTATCTCGCTGATGATGTGATTCGCCCGCGTCAGCGCCTGAAAAAAAGATTTTAATTATCAAACGAAAATATGGGATTATTTTAAAGAAATTTACCTTTAACATGTCGGCAGCCTCTTTCCGACGCACTGCAATGTGATCGGACTCGTTGAGAAGTGTTTCGGCCCTATCTGATTTATACAGATGGGTGACCAGTTCACTCTGCAAATTGTCCTTGACGTAGTTAACCAAGAAATGCATAATGGCCTTTGGTACTGAGTCCTGTATGGATTTGCGCACAATGTAGAAATACGATTTGATGAGGCGTTCTGCAAAGTAAATAATTCATAATTTAGATCAATAATTAACAGTCAATCGTTACTATACGTATACCCACCGATGACATCGCAATCCTTTTGCTCCTTGTCAGTCAGCCTGCGTGGATTGTGATTAGCCGGAACATCGGGCAGCAGATTTACTGGCTTCACCGGACTCACAAGATTATTGTGAACGGGAGTATTGTTGGCCGAGTTTTCAATGCTGTCCGGACGCGTTGGGGCCGGCGGTAAGATGTTTGACAGCCAGGTGCTGGCCATCGATGGCGTCGAGATCTCGCCAACATGGTTCTAGATCATGATGGGACAGAAATAGGTTAAACATGATGCCTGAATAAATATAAAGTAGCTTTCACCTGCTCTTGTGCATCATGCTGTTGCTGTTGTTGGAAATTCTGCTGCTGCTGTTGTTGTTGCTGCTGCTGCTGTTGCTGGGAGCCTGCCGAAACCTGTGGCGACATGTGATTGCGCGGGGTGTTTCCTCGCCTCTGCAGATTCACCTGTGAGTAGGGATCGTTGTCCGTCTTCAATAGACTGGGTACCAGGGCTGCATCCTTGTGGAAATCGGGGTGCTTGGTATTGATGTAGGCCAGTTCGATGGCAACAATATTCTCCACCATGACATTGGTATGCGGCAGACGACGGCGCAGCAGCTGCGTGACCACATCAACAATCTTCTCATGAAGTTTGGGGAAACTAAGGAAGAATGTGGAATCATTTAATTAATTGCTTACGCTTTTTAGAAACCTCGGTTTACTCACCGCAACATTTCCTGCTGCACCTCATTACCGCAGTGCTGAACAATTCGCTGCATCTCCTCGTGTATGAGCTCCACACAGCGAAGGGATGGTTCCTCCAGACGGCGGATCTGGCGTTTTACCAGCAGCTCAAACGATACCTCTGGAACAAACAGTGCCGGTCGGGGGCCTGTTGCATTCCGGATAGCAGTGAGTATGTCCATTTTGCTTAGTCCCGCCAGCGGGTGAATGGAGTCTAGGGTGCGGCCGAAGGTCTCGTGGAAAATGTAGCAGATGCGAGCACCGCCGCATAGCTCAGTGGTCTCAATATTCCGGGCCGTGCCCTCAATGGTGGAGCAGTAGGCGCTGGCGAACTTCGTGATGATCTGCAGCAACGTTTGGCTCTTGTCTGAGACGTCCTCGCCGTAGGAGTTTAGCAGCGATTGGAATTGCGTCGCCATGATATTGACGCGAGTCTGCAGTAAGTGGAGAAACATATTGCATATCTTAGTCTCGTTCCTCATAGAAAAATATAAAGTTCGCTCACAGTACGCAAAACTATTGACGTATATTTCGAATTAGTTATGATAAATTGGAAATTCAACAGACCCTCAAGATTTTAGCACTTATGGTACTAACCTTTAAATCTGGCAGACAGTCGCGGATGTGGTGCATCAGCAGCCGGTTAAGTGTCTTGGCCAAGTAGGGCGTGCCATTTCGAGTGGCCAGCGTTGGGTACTTTCGTTGCAGGAAAGCCGCCTCGTCCTTCATCTGGTCATCGATGTGCTTCTGATCCATGATGTCCTTTTGCGAGCGATTCATTACACCGATGATGCCCAGCTTAACGGGAATGACCCGTCCACATAGGATATCAATGGCATCAGTGCCCGCGTCCATGAGATCTAGCTTGGTGACCACGGCCAAGGTGCGCCGGCCATCGGGATCTACGTTTTTGGCCAGCTTTAGCGCCTCACTGGTGGCCATGTCCGTATTGGCGGCCGTCACAGCCAAAATAATAGAGTTGGGGTTCTCAATATACTTGAGAACCAAGTCTTTGATTTGGGCTTCGATATCCTCCGGCTGATCGCCCACGGGCACCTTGGTGATGCCGGGCAAGTCCACCAGCGTCAGGTTGACCACGTGTGTGGAGAATATTTTCAGGTTTATGGGCTCCGGGCAGATGCCCTTGTTGTTGCCGGCGGCACGCTCCGTTTCGTTCTCGATCTCGTTTCGGATCTCATCGAAGTCCGTGAAACACTTCTTGGAGTGCAGAAAGCGGCCCCACTCCTCCGCATTCGAGGTGCCTGAAAGGAATACGATTTAGTCACTGACTTTTGCACATCCATAGATTATAGCTTACCATTTTCCGAGGAACGATTTTCGCGATCATCCAGCGGGCAGTAAATCAGCTGCAGAACCAATGGGCGACGGGTGACGATGCCAGTTCCTCGGGGCAGGAAGGAACGCCCCACAACACTTTCGATCACCGAACTCTTGCCGGAGCTCTGGAAACAAAGGGGTGTGAGAACATCAGTATTAAAGGAGTTAGAACTGAGAGACTGATAAACGTCGATGACCCGATAAGGAGAGCTTCGAAAGCGTGTGCAACAAGGAAGCACTTGTATGCCCACAGATTAGCTATTGTTATCTGCCACAGTCGAAATTCTTTAAGACAGATATTATTAAAGCTTATATTAAGTAAATGAAAGAAATACTAAGCATTTGGGAACATATCAATAATGTTTTCAAGTCGAGTGTCGGCGTACATTATAATTGCGGTTAGGAAACTGATACTGATATTAGACATTGGTTATATTTAGAATCTGTTGTATATTCAGGATTTATTATAATTCCAAACTGGCTTATACATGAGTCTTAGCAAAGAGATTTACATAGGAATATTGCTTTGTCATTGTAATATTAAATATATTATGGCAATAGTTAGGAGCTTTTTGAAATATGCAATTTTGAACGAGTAAGAAATGTATGTCTATAATTAGAGTTACGGAGGCTCTCCTGTACTTGGAATCACTGACTTGACTCGCTTCAGCACATAGCAATGTGGAATTAAATTTAAAATCATGAATCAAAGTGCAATTAAAGCCGCGATCGGATCACACACACACTCGCGTGTGTTTGTTTGGCTCTTGCGTGTGTGTATGTGCAGGAATGTGTCAGCAGCTGTTTTTACTCTATTTTTTGTATAATACCGCAGAGTATTGATTTTCCATGGATGCGGGCGGCAAACATTGCCAAAAATAATTATATAAACAAAAGCCAGGGCTATTCAGGGGATTATCGCTGATAGGAATCGATTGATTAGAAAAACATAACTAAAATGCCGGCAAACGCATCCCCATTATATAATTTGGCAGGCGTCTGAAATCCTAAAGTACGAAGTCACAGAAAGAACATTAATTGGAATAGACTTTCCCGTTTTGGGGCTCTCCTTTTGGGGAAATCGCATATTTTTTTTGGGAGCGGAGGGGATTTCGCAATTCGCTTACCTGGCTGCCGAGAACAACAATTTGTGGCAATTGTATAGAGTCGGAGCCCACCGTGTTGAAGACGTCCTGCAACTTGTTTATAACTGGGATTAGGGCCTCCATCGTGCGTGCTGTGTGCTAGGGGTACTTCAGATCGCGTTCGACTCGATTTGCTGTTTATTCCGCGCACATTAGGCGAATCTATTGGTTTTTTTGTTGGTTGACGCGAGCACCGAAATTATTTTTGCAATACGCCAGTGTTGCACAACGAATTTAGTCTGAGCTACAGGCCTGCCACACCGCTGGAATTAGGCCAGTGCTAGATGGTATCTGAATGACAGCTATTGGGCAGCTCCGCCAAAAGCTTTTATGGAGACAAGGCTGCAGAGGAAGCTTTATTTTACTCATTTAACTCATATTATTTTAAATGTCTTAAGTCATATTAGTTTTGTCCATTTTGTTTTCATTATTTTATTACCTTCAATATTATCACCTATATTGTAATGTGTCATTTTTGTAACTCATATTTGTGTCAGGGTTGCCGTACCCAATGATTAAGTAGCAATGCGCGCCAAAGCTTATATTTTTGAATCAAGGAAAAAATGAGCCAACTTGTGTTGGAATTCAGATTTATAAAGAAAACTACAACAATTGATGATAAAGGAAGATAATATAAGACTGGAAATTAATTCAGTTAACATTATTTTATAGAGCAAGACAAAAAAAAAACTTATCGGGTAACTTGTAGCATTCTAAGTTTCTTTGATTTTAAATTAAATTTGCATTCAGATTCTACATTCTGGCTCGAATGAAAACCTTAACAATTTAACAGGCAACAATAGATTCCTCTGTTCCAGCAGCCGTCCGTTTCAATAGCTATCTTCCTTTCATTTTATGGATTTTATTTTTTGGCTTTCGCTTGGCAAACAAAGTGTATATACAAATGTGTATGCATGGAAAGCCCTGAGAGTGAGGCGGCTTCAGCCATTGTGCAAACTTAATGATATGGGCCGAATAGTACGCCCCTCGTAGTCCGAAGCCCACATACCACAATGTTCGCCGGGAGCATCTCAATATATCCGTTCAAGGCAATAGATAACAAGAATGAAGACTTGCCAAAGAACACCTAAGCTTGAAATACTCTAACCTTGATATCTTCTAATATTTTAATGAGTTCTGTATACCTTGAAATATTTTATGATATTTTAAGAGAGTTTGTTTCCTTATTTAGAAAAGCAATGCTTATTGAGATAACAGTATAAATATTGTTTGTTTATTGTACGCATTTTACATATTTGCAACAGCAGCAGCTTGGCAGCCTATAAATATAGACCCATCATAGAGAAAGTTACACAAAAGAGAAAGAGCTTGGAGTGCCGCAGACCTCGGGGTCCCCAGAATCCGTGTTGTAGAATAAGTGCCTCTTGATGCCGTCCTTATCGATGACCCCAATGCTCACCACTCCACCGGAGCTGCTGTCGAAGTGTATGCCGAGCTTGACAGCCGTCTTGACAAACTCAATGCACCTCTCCGAGTCCATGCCGACCTTGTAGTGCTGCCTCACGTAGCCCCGGAGATAGGGCGATCCGGAGCCACCGACCGAGCAGGACGAGCGCGTCATCATTCCGCCCAGCGGAATGTCATACACCTGGCCGCCGCACCTCTCATCCCAGCCTGCGACGATGATCCCGGCCAGCATGTCTGAGCGGTTCTCGTAGCAAGACTGCCGGATCTCGCAGGCGGCCCTGTAGACATCGGCTGGCTTGCCGGTGCTGCATTCGTGGTGCCTCAGAGAGCTCGACACCCGGTCGGAGATGGCCTCGGTGTCGGCGGCGCCTCCGCTGCGGCAACAGTAGATCTTGTCAGTGAGCCGGGTGAGCTTGTCGGCGACCCGGCTGATCACGAAGCGTCCGGCGCTGGCGCGGGAGTCCGCTCCGAGCACTACTCCTCCATCGAACTCCGCGGCTATGATGGTGGTGCCAGTGCTAAAGGGCACAACATGGGAAGCCATTCTATATTCCATATATATATATATATATTCCTTATGAATAGGAATGGTATGGAATGATTTTGAAAGGTATTTCAATAAGAGACATTTTTGGAAAGAATTCTAAGGTAGAAAAGAATATATTTTACATACAATATGGAATGTCATTGTTACATATTCTATTTCAATTAAATTCAATATAATTAGAAAGGGATTTTTTAAAAATGATTTTGAAAGGTATTCCAAGGAGAGAAATTGTTGGAAAGAATTCTAAGGTAGAAAAGAATATATTACATACAATATTGAATGCCATTGTAATGTATTCTATTTCAGTTAAATTCAATATAATTAAGAGAGTTTTTAAGATTGGACAAGATATATTCCGTAACTGAACAACGAGCAATAAGGGTATAAAACCCCAAAAGCAGCCAAGTGGTCAGACTTGAAGCACAAACAAAATGCTGAGAAATAGGACCTGGCCTGAAGTGGTCGGGATTTGCATGTGGCCTGGGGAACTGCTCCTGGTCCCTGCTGCTCCTCCTGGTCGATTGCCTTCCCTGCATTGTGTGTGCGGATGCCGGGGCTCATCTGTCGTTTTTATCGGTTTATATCAATGAGCTCGAGGATGCTCGGCGCCCGGTACACCGAGCATTCACAATTCGATAGTGGCCCAAATGGACCAGAATATTAGATGTATGGCCCTCGCCCCCCACTCACGTCTGCATCATCTGGCCCACTCGATGGCCGTTCTCATTGTGGCCGGCACTCCACGTCGCATTGTTGGTAATTGAATAGAAAATCACAATTGAAACGAATTTGATATAATTTTTAAATGCTCGCTTTTGGATTTAGTGGATTATGCTAGATTTGCTTATCGATTAGATGGCTAAGCAATTCCTTTTTACCTTTTATTGAGACATTATTTTGTGTAGCCTCCTCAAATTTATTATTCTATTTGTACAATTTCCATAAGAAGTTGAACGTATTAAGAGTTTAGTTTTAAGTTCAGTTTATTTCTCCTTAATTTGACTCCAGTGCACTTACTCAAATAAATCACTTAACCTATCCTGAAATTGATATATACCCTTTAACTCAATAGTTTAGTAACCATTTCATTGGAACATCTTTAAGAAATCTCCTTAGATATTTTAATTATTTAATTTGCCTCCAATAAATCACCCAACCTATCCTGAAATTTATATATACCCTATATATATATATATACTCATAGTTTAAAAACCATTCTCCTTAGTTTAGTAACCATTTCATTGGAACATAAATTTGGCTTCTAATAATAATTAAGAAAACTCCTTAGATATTTCATTTATTTAATTTGACTCCAATAAGTTACCCAACCTATCCTGAAATTTATATATTCCCTATATATATATACTCATAGTTTAGTAACCATTTCTTTGGAACATAAATTTGGCTTCAAATAATAATTAAGGAAACTCCTTAGATATTTCATTCTCTAAGCAATTCTGCGTAAATAGTTTTCAAACCCCCACAAGAGTCTAAAAATCCCCCCTTTCCGTTCTCAGACAAAGTAAAGTTCAGTTATTCTGCTGCGAATGGCGAGTAATCTAATTTTTTGGTTCATTATTATACATTTTGGCCGGTGGCAAGTGGACTTCTTTGCATTTTCATAGATAAACTTTTGGCTTCCAATTAACGAATTTGGGCAGAAACTTTCGGGAACACCTCTGCTGTATCTGCATGCTGTATGTATAAATATTTCGGAGTTTCCCTCATCAAATTGGCATTGTCGGACCGAGGAACTTTCGTTTCTGTTCTGACAACTTGCCGAAATGTGCGCCATACAAAACTTCTTGGCCTGACAGTTATTGCGAAGGACGGGTGGGGTGGCCACCCGTCGTCCTCCGGGGCGGAATATTAATTTGATAATTTTACGGTTGAATGCAAATTCGGTGTCAGAGTCCTTTGCTCTCTAATTGACTGACGCGAATATTTAAAATATGAATTTCAAATGAGGTTCAACAATTGTCTGCCGCCGCTTACTTTTTTCCGCTCCTTTTGCCGGTTTCTGTTGGATTAATTATGGAGCGACGATGGAGACAATGCTGGTGGTGGTGATGGTGATGATGATGATGGAGTCGGAACAGCTTTGCCCCGGTGGAGCATTAATCATGTGAAAGTAATTTTGCGCATTTGCATGCGTTGCAGAAAGCGATAATTTTCATCCATCATTTTCAAGTGTTTCCGCAGGATTATAGTGCAAGGAGTAGTCTGGATCAACTTGACGATGCATTGCCTTGCCCTATCCCTCTCAGTGCACGCTGAGAATTATTTACAACAAAATACGTTTTAATAGATTTTATTAGCCTACACAAGTTGATTATTTACCTATTCCTTTAATAGAAACACTATTTTATATTATTTTAGCTTGACTTTTATCTAATTTTGTTAAAATAAACAAATTTGTAGCTTACTTACTTATATATATATATATTTTAAATTAAAATAACATTTTTTAAACTCCTTGGCAGAATCAACTTATTACTCCAATACTTTTAGGTCAAAAAATATTCTTTTCAATAAGTTTCTCAATTGCTTTTCCGAGTGCATGTGTGGGGATTCCCCTCATTATCCAGCTTCGTGTCGTCGTCAATTATTCCTGTTCTACAGGCTGCCTGGAAGAAGAACTTTGCATTTAGTTGATGAGCTCCACCAGCTCCTCCATCCATCCCTCCCAGTTTGGGGGCCACTCCTCCTTGGTCTTTTGTGCCTCGGTGATTTCATCTTTCATCTTTCAGCTGACTGCCAGTTGATCAATGGCTCTGCTCGTTTTCCATGGAGTTCCTTGCAATTACGTATTTATATTGCGTATACGCCATGTGGAGACGACTTATGGAGGAAGCTCCTCTACAAGAGGGGGAAGTGCCCCGAATGTTCTTGGCACAAGTGCAGTAATAATGAAATTTGATTTTGTATCACATCCATATAAATGCTTGGCCCGACTGGAAAATGTGAAGGGATGAGGAACTTAATTGCTGATTTAAAAGGAAAATAATAATAAGTTGTGGAATAAATATTATTAAAATTAGTTTTTAATATATATTAAATGGAGATTTATTTTATTTCATTAAAATTAGTTACCTTGAACATTTAGCTAGTTGAAAATTAGTACACGAAATTGTATTAAGCATTATATATCTAAATATATAATTAGAAAAAAACACAAAATAAATTCTATAATGAAAACATAAAAGAGGAGAACACATTTATTTTAAAAAGCTTTTCTTTAATATTTTCTTAAACATTTTAAGAACCAGAGAAATGTATTAGTTATTATTTACATAAAGTAATTTTTTTTAGGGCTCTTATTAACCCATTAAGAGGCCTTTTGGCTTTATGTCGCTGCCTTGTGGCCATTTGGGAGTCTATCAAGTGGGTTGAATTATGAAAGCCATGTGTGCCGCCACTTGGCCGCCCTTTTTGGTCCCTTCACGGATCTTGGCCAGAAGACGTGGAACCATTTACCAGATGCCGCCGCTTTTGGCACACAACTCTGTGGCCATTAATCTGCCTGGGAATGCGGCTGCCAGATGCCGGGCGAAAAGTGCGAAAGTATTGCACACATGTTTCCTTTAATTTTTGTTATATTCTTGGCAAGGCCCTCCGTATGTTTAATTGGATTTGCAGCTAAACGGAATTAGAGCGATCCGGGTGTAAATTGGAGAGATATATTTACATATTCGAGCTGTGGCATCTTCCAGGGAAGTCCGCAGGCATACACTGGCACAGAAAAGTAATTGAAATACTGAATAAACATAGAAATGTTGTCATGAGCTTTATTGAAAAGATATAAAACGGTTTTTATAATTCCGAAAAATCATTTGAAGTTATAAAAATATTTTTTGAGTGCTTTAGAAAATATTTAAGTGAATTTCACTATTATTTTAGCGATCAGATTAGAAGATAAACTGGCACAGAAAAGTAATTGAAATACTCGATAAACATAGAAATGTTGTCATAAGCTTTATTAAAAAGATATATAATTGTTTCTATAATTCCGAAAAATCATTAGATATATTAATAATATTTTTTGAGTGCTTTAGAAAATATTTAAGTGAACTTCACTACTTTTTTAGCGAACTTCTAATCTCATTTTAATTTTATCACCACCGCTTACTATTCTTTATGTTACTAAATGATTATTTCCCACATAAAATACAATTTTTAAGCCGCATTTTTATGCGTTAAATGTATATTTTAACATTTTTTAGCTTTGCTCGTGTGTAATTTTTTCGAGTGTACCTGCCAGGCGACAACAAGCAAGTGTAAATTTCACTTGAACTGATAATTTCACTCAATTTGTGTGCGCTGATGAGCAAAGTTTTCCCATTTGCATAAGACTACGTGTGCCGTCCCCCAGCCCGCGGCTTTTCCACCCCTCAGAGGGCCCAAGCCCTGTGCAAGTTTCCATCTGACGACGCCGCTTCTAGTGATTTCTTTTCCTCGAAGGTGCCAATTAGGGATTTCCGCCTCAATTACTTTCGCGAGCACACGAAAACCAAGTTTCGTATGATTTTCGCATGACAAACTTGGGGCTCCCGCCCCTTAGATTCCACTTTCTTGGGGCTTCCTTTCGGAAAGGGGAGCACTCACAGGGACTTCCCTCCACGTCCCCCAAAAATGTAATTGCACCGAGTGAGCCCCCAAAAATGTCGGGTGTGCGTGCCAAAAAAATTCGTTTGCATTTTACATGTCTCATCTGCAGGTGGCGAAAGCCGGAATAGTTCATGTGGCTCTCTGGGGACTCTCTGGGTAATTTCCATTTCCAGTTTGGTGATTGGTTTTCTAAAGACTCCAAATGATGTTCAGATGCTGCTTAAAAAAGCAATATCTGCAGTGAAACGAACTAAATATTGGGTTCTCAGTAAAAGTAATTTATACATTGTTTTTCGATATATAAATTGGCAAGTGACTTCAACGTCTTAAGTGACTGGAATTTTTCTATATTCTAACCTTTAAAATAATATTTTTCTTATTTCAAACTCACTTATATTTTATAAACAATATAACCCATAAAAATCATACCTAACCATTCATTTAAATAAATCAATCCCACATTTATTTCAGGATATTTTAAAAGTGCTGAAATTAAAAATGTTGAAGAGAATATTACCAATACCAATACCAAATAGATTTTAGAGAAAGAGATTTATTCATTTATTACATAATTCATATAAATACAATTTTTGTTCTCAAGAACATACAATTCATTCATAGAAAGTACTTTAAGTATATTAAATTCCAACTCTCAGATACGTCAAGCTAAAATAAATAAGCTCTTCTGCCTAACCAGTTAATTTAAACCCATTGTTAATTAATTTACGGTCTGAGGAGCACTTATATAATTAACTAGCAAATATGGCCATAACTAACTAGCTCTCTATTTACGGATATTTTTTTCGGGATATTTTAGAAGTGATAAAAAATAAAAATGTTTAAGAGAATGTTACCAATAAAAATCGATTTTAGAGAAATATAAATATTCATATAAATACAAATTTATTCTCAAGAATATACAATTAATTCTTGCAAGTTAACGTAAGTTAACTGATAGAATATTTTAGAAGTTCTGAAAATAAAAATGTTGAATAATTACCAATAAAAATAGATTTTAGAGAAAGTGATTTATTTATTTAAGTACTTTAAGTATATTAAGTTCCACATCTCAGATATTTCAAGCAAAAACAAATAAGCTCTTCTGCCTAACCAGTTAATTTAAACCTTTGTTAATTAATTTACGGTCTGAGGAGCACTTATATAATTAACTAGCAAATATGGCCATAACTAACTAGCTCTCTATTTACGGTCGGAGAAATCGAGATCGGTCGGGCGCATAAAATGGCCATTGAGCCGGCATACTAACCAGTTCCTGAGTTTCCAGAGAGAGAGCCTTTCAAATCAAAATCAATATCGGACTAACGACAAAGGCAAACGTTTCAGGACCTTTTGTCAAGTCACGGAAAGGCCTGCAAAGTAGGCCAGGGCGAGCACTTAGCCATATTGCATTGCAGCCGGCCTCAAATCGAAGTGGTTAGATCGGGGGGAATTATTTGTCGGCCGGCGGGGGGAGTCAGGGAGTCAGGGAGTGTGTGACGAACCTTTCCCAGTCCTTCTGCTTAAGTGTAATTAAATTCACTCGGCTCCTTCCCCTGGCCGGCTCTCATCAAATGGATTGATTTATGATGATACGCCCTGCTCCTCGTCCTCCTGGCTGACGGGGCATGACATAATAAATCGGTGTGTCCTGGCTGGGTCCTTGCACACACACACACTCATATGAGTCGTGCAGAGATTTGAAAATTAATTTGCGAAAAGTTTGCCTGCTCAAATCTGGCATTTCGCTTCGCGTTCTATGCGCTATATTTATATTTATTATTTAATTTGCCCGCTTCTATGTACTTTGGCGCATTTTCATGCTTGACTGCTGCCGCCGCTCTTTCTTTTACTTGTGTTGACGGCAAAGTTAAATTTTTATTGTTGTTTGACTTTGTTAAATGATTTTTATTGCCTTTCCTCTGCGCCCTGCGCTGCGGGAAGGGCGGGCGGTTGGAAGAAGCCTTTGTAGGAATTTAATAAAACTGCTGTGACCATATTGCCGAGCAAACAGTGCACAATGCTCCAATTTTCCATCAGCAGGCAGCAATCCTTCGTCCCTTTGCCTCTACCATACCCTTCCCCCTCATTCATCTGTGTCCTTAGTGCCAGGGAATTTATTGACGCTCCCTGCTGAGTTTGACGGTTCGACTTGAGATATATGAGGGCCATTTGATTGTTTTGTACATACTTACGAGTGGCTGCCAGATTGTAAAATATTTCACCCACCGGCAACCCGGAATATTCCGGCATAACTTATAAGCATCTTTCGGTTGCAAACAGAAGACCGCCAAAAAAAAAAAACATAAATAACAGTCTCGGTGGAAAACCGCAACAAAGAGAGCCTGGAAATAGTCAAAAAATATACATGCCTTGGAAAATATAGTGGCTTTGTTTATTATTTAATTTTTAGTATGGTTTAATTAATGTAAAATATATATTAAATGCCTTGAAATATTAATATTTGTCTCTCCTTTTTATCCACAATATGTTACCTGTTATTGTATATTGTGTTTTAAAGGCTTCCTAATAACTTATATTATAAATGGAATCTTACAGCCTCATTTTTTTAAATTTCTAATTTATATATTATGTATAGATTAAATATATTATATTATATATTCCCATTTCTATATATATATTAGGAAAACCGCAACAAAGAGAGCCTGGAAAATGCAACAAAATATACATGCCTTGGAAAATATAGTGGCTTTGTTTATAATTTCATATTTAATATGCTTTAATTTGTATAAAATATATATTTGTTGCTTTGAAAGATTTGTATTTATCTCTTATTTTTATAGACAAAAACAGGTAATGTTTAAAAGGTTTACTAATAATTCATATTATAAATAGAATCTTACAGCCTCATTTTTTCCAATTTCGAATTTAAATATTCTATATAGATTATATATATATAATATATATTATATTATATATTCCAATTTCTATATATATTAGGAAAACTGCAACAAGAACAGCCTGGAAGTAGCCAAAAACACACAGGCCTTGGAAAATATAGTGCCTTTCTTTATAGTTTAATTTTTAATATGGTTTAATTTATGTAAAATATATATTTCTTGCCTTACTAATAACTAATATTATAAATGGAATCTTATAGCCTGATTTTTTCTATTTTATAATTTATATATAAGCACATGCAAGCATTTAATTTCGAAGTGCTAATATTGTGAGCTTAACTGTGCTTTCCTATTTAATGAATATAAGTAGAAGGAAAATTTCAGCCTCACCACAATAAAGGTAAGAAGCTCTTTTATTTATAAAGGCGCCTGGTGTTGATACAAGTTTTGGCGGTTAAAAGGGAAGAGTTCGGGGCAATGAAATTTAATTACAGATGCCAAGGTCCTTGACGTGGATCTCCTTGTCACGTACCGAAGTTGACAGGAATTATTCAGTTGGTTATTCAGGACACTTAAATAATTCTTAAGGCAAAGATAAGCAGAGTTCCAATCTAGTGGCGAAACATGTCCATCATCTGGCATATCCTTTGCAAGTTTTACCTCAAATTTCAGCCAGTTAAAGCGGGCTAATTATGAGGGTAAATATAGTGAGCCAGCTAGCTAGCATTTGCCCCTCGGCGGGCTCACAGATGATGATTAATTGCAGTTTGCTGGAATCCAATACGAGTCCACGTCAAATGGATCGCATAATCGCCTGTCAATTACACAGGACTGTCAGAGTCCTGACAGCTTGGAGGAGGAGCTGTCCCCGATGCAGAATTAAACAAATTGCGCTGCAAACTACGTAGTATTGGGAATGAATTCTGAATGGCTGCCAAGCGAACAAAGCCTGGATTGCACACAAAATAGTTGCCATGCCGAGGGGCTGCATTTGTGTCAACTGGATTGTTATGGATGTTTGCACTGCCGAGCGGTATATATCTTTTACAATACCCCCGTCCCAGTTTCCCCGGCAATTGTCCTGCGAAGGACAATGTACGCATTGCGTCACTGCGAGAGATACGCCCATTGTTCGGCCTGAAACAAAGCCAAACCTCGGCGCTGCGACATTGTGCCCCTTTGCTTTTGGCCCGGCTTTAGTCGTAGTTTTAATCTCACTAATGGCAGCCACAGCTGAATACTGGGAGCTGGGAGCTGGGAGCTGCCTCCACAGGCTTCAAGTCGATGGCTACAATGGACTCATGTCACAAAAGGTCGTTGGCTGCACACGACAATTTCCGTTCTAAATCTCGAAATAAAATCAGGAGCCAAAGCTTTCCCACAACAGGTTGCGAATTATCGTATATGGCTTGGTTTTTATTTTTATTCAGTTTTAAAAGCTGGGCTTAAATCGTCAATATTGGGTCTTAAGACTGGCCATTTAGAGTTCACACATGAGGGGAACCAAAAATTTAGCTTATATCAATTGAAGTTGAGAGGTAGTACCCAAAGGGGCATTTTATGTACATAAAAAAATATAATTCTGATGGTAAAATATATAAAATTATTTAGGTTTTTGTTCTAGGGAACTTATCTTTTACCTCTCTCAAAAAACGCAGTATGAAGTGATTATAGAGTAAGTAATTCCAGGGAGAGAATATAAGGGAACTCACACCAATAACTAAGAGCATGAACCTTTACCTTACTCACTGTCAATAAATAGAATTTGTTGAGATTACAGATTATGCAGAGAGTGAGAGACTGGCTGCATCTGAAAATAGAAGAGAATATTATAAAAAAATGTTGTGAATCAGTATAGATTGGTTTCTCAGGTCGGAAACAGGTTACTGCCGCCATGCTCGAGCTGCGAATATTGGGAATTCTTACGATTGCCCTTTTCATCATTCTGGGCAACACGGATGCTTGTAAGGCTTCTATAGTTACTTAAATATTAAATATATATACTTTTCTAATTATAATCTGTAATTATAGATCCCAAAGTCAAGCCCAAGTATGTGAATGACTTTGTTTTTCCCTCGGACGATGAAAGCGAGAGTCAAAGACTTCCTATTTGGGACCCAATAACTATTCACGAGAACCCCGAATCGAAAAGTTACGAGGGACCACACGGCGAATGGGTGATAAGCGACATAAAGCAGCTGGATAAGTGCCGGAACTTCCACATCGATGCGACTTCTGGACATGTTCGCATGATCTATATCAGTTTCAAGAGTGTGGACAATCTCGTGGAGAGTTTAAGAGAAGCATTCGTTGGCGATCTCAAGCTGCCGGAACTCTTAAATTACCTAAAAATTGTTAAACAAGGAAAGCAAAGGCTAGTTTTTGAACTGCCAAGTGCAGTATACGCCCTTCTTACCCTGCAGAGATACTGTCATCTATATAATGCATGCCAACATCTCAACTATGAAATTCTCAGCGTTGAAGAGTAATTTTAGAGATTCGAGATTGATTATGGAAATACAATTTTTAAATAATTGATGTAGTGCAGCTGCTTTTATGAATTATATACATATTTAATTTCAAACCAGAAATAACTACCTGAGCTGTACTTTCCACTCCACTGGTTGGCTGAAATTCCCCGCTCAAGAGAGTAGATATAATTTACCCATTATATATAATTGAGATGAGATGTTCCCCTAAAATAAATCATTGTGTAAGCTAGCTAGTGATGTTGTGAAAGGCTTATACATTAACTTAAAGCCAAAGTTGCATTTATTTTACCTTTTGACGTTACTGTGCTAACTCACTAATTCTAACACAAAATAATAACAAAGCGAATGCTTGTGGCTATTTAGAGTGCACAATTATTAATAACTTGGCTCACATATTTAGGAAATTACATAAATAACTCGTTGGATGTTTATCAATCTGTTTAGGCCAGTAATCCCCCCAATGGCAATTACTATTCCAGCGGGCCAGGGCCACTGACCACCGCTGTAATCTATTGATTCGTTTGGCCAAATCAAACAATTGAAAGCCATAAATACGTGGAAGTGATTTAGATGCGGATGTGAATGCATTTAGGATACCGGTCGCCAGGTGAACGTGAACTACACGAAGGCAATTAAGTTCGTTCGGCGTCATAACGCATTTTGTGGGGCGTGGGCCATGGGCATGGGCATGTTTATTGACGTTGCTGTTTCTGTGCTAACTGGGCCGGAGCCCCGGCCCCTCTCCCCCATCCGCCAATGGGCCGATTTCAGCCTGCACAGGTTACTTTGCCCCGCTTGTTGTCGCGCTGGTCGCCTTCGCTGTTGAACATGGCCACAATGGAATACCATAGTTGGGACATGGGAGCAGGGAGCAGGGATCAGGGAACACGGAGCGAGGAGCACGGAGCACGGAAGCACGGAACGAGGAGGTGGGCCAGCGGAGCTTTACAATTTACACATTAATTATGAGCAGACATGTGTTGTAGGCGTTTTGGCCTGGATCCCGGCAATGGCTCGAGTCGTGCGGCGCGGTAACAGGTGCCTCCTGTTACTTCATATCCTCCAAGTGCACCGCTAGAAAATGGCACTTAGATGGTAATGGAGTCTATCCACTCGATTTGGTAACTAATATTTTCTTTGATTCGAGGATTTGAGGTATAGTAAAATAATACTAGCGGAAAAGGTCTAAACATTCTTTATTTATTATTTATAGAGTGATAATGCTTTATCAGTACCAGTAATTATCTCTAGAAATCATTAAAGTAGACCTCTATTCATAAAAAAATATAATAAACAACTTCAAAATAAGAATTAAAAAGGAAAAACATAAATTTTCATGGAGATGTAATTACTTAGAATTAATTATTATTTATTAATAATAAAAATTGAAAAGGAAGAACTTAAATTTTCATGCAGATGTAATTATTTATACTTAGATAATGGTTTTCTATTCAACCAACTGGTTTATTTAAATGATTTTCCACATATTAAGTTCATAAAACTGTAGATTAGGGACCTTTTTAATTAGTAGCTTCTAAAGTCACATTCTTTTTTTCGCTGAGTGCTTAAAGTATGCAAATTTCTGGCTAGGCAAAATATGCCCCTGGCCGGGTTTTATGGCAGCGAATTAATGAACGCAGGCAACGAGCCGGCCAGCAGCAGCAGCGATGGCGGCAGCGGCGGCGGCAGCAACAAGGACGCCAGGAAGGGTCATTATTTTGCCCATGTCCCTGCAGATCCGCTCCTGCAAGCGCAGCCCAGCAATGCAATGTGGTCTGGCCAGCCTGTGGCTCCATGGAACACCTCCCCTATGCCCCCGACGCCGTGTGCAATAATAGCGATAATTTATCACCCCGGACCCAAATTATGCATGAACTCAATTGTGCGTGAAATTAAATTTTAAGCGCAAACAAGGCGACTTGTCGGCTCGGCCCCTGTTTACTCCAATAATTTGGCTAATTTCACTTGTGAGCCGCCCACAGCCGCAAGTCGCCCGAGCCAAATATAATTGAAAATATTTCAAATTCCTCAATGCAGCCGCAAATGACATGTATATGACTTGCATTGGTTTTCCCCTAATTGAGAGTGTCTTTCACTCGAATGATTCAGTTTGCAAAGGTTTAATAAAAATGTAATATTCTCTTGAGTCTCAGTGGAGAAGTTAAAATAATTGGATTTTAAATGGTCAAAATTGATTTATTGCCGTAAGGCAACACTAATTGCAAGTCAAGTGCATAAAGAAATTGGAGCAGAGAATTAGAGCCTTTATTTTAAAGATATTTTATTATTAGTTGCCTCATCTACTTTGAAGAATATTATTATTAATTGATTACATATCAAATAAATAGCAAATTGAAGCAATAATCACCCAATTAAACTAGTTATACATTTTTTAGCACTACTTCCTTTCACTAGCAACTTTTCCGTGGAAACTTTGGAAATTCAAAGATAGTACATTTGTACCTCCATTCCAATATGTCGGCGCAGAATTTCCAAGAGACATAAAGTACCAAAGTTTTCGATTGCATTTTTGTCGCAGAAGTAGCTCTGATTGCTTTAAAAATAATTTATTGAGTCAATTGACTTTTGCAGCGGAGTCTCCGCAAATAGACGCACTGCAATCGAACTTGCAACCACCGGGGAGCTGCACACACAGATACGCACGCCCACACCGCCGCAGACTGGCTCACACAGATACACTTGATTTGATTGTGTTGACTCTGCAGAGGACGAAATAAACTTAAGTGCAGCCCTAGTCGTCCTGGGTCTCGGTTCGCTTCCATTCGGAATTTATTGCGGCCGGAGTTCGTTCACTTGGCAAGTTAAAGCCTCAGTTACATGACTCATTCAAACTCCGGCACTTGCTCATTTCGACCGGGTCTAAAGTCCAGGCCCGGACACATTTTCGGGGCACTGGCTCTAGAATGCGACTCTCCTGCCTGGGCCAAGGCATGCCGAGTCACACATGTCAATTCAATTTGATCGGAGGACCGTGACGGCTGGAGGACGAAGATTGAAGCGGGCCTAGTCAGAGAGAGTTCCTGTTTCTGGTCCTGGAGGACCACACAATTCCATTCGATACTCAGCCTGGGGAGTGGGGATGAGAGGTTGAAGGGAGTGCTGGAATTGGCCAAATAAAAATGTCTCTTCTCCGTCAACATTGATTGACAGACGGCAGATATGTCTGTGGCTTCGCATTGGAATATCATTTATAATTGGAACGCATCTCCAAGTTCACCAACTCGAATTCTTGTTTTTTTTTCAAGGAATTTAGAGCCAAGAAGGGCGGAGTCGAAATAACAATCGTTCCCTGATGCTTGTAAATCCAAATATTCCATATGTTAGAGTGGCCCAGAATCAATAAGGATTTTAGTTATTTGCAGTAGAATAAACATTCAATTTTTAAAGCTTGCATTTCGTTTAACTTTAAAATGAAAAGCTCTGAAAACATTACAAAATTAGGAAAGCCACAAGTCCTAAGATTTTGAGATCAATTAAATAGGTGTCTAAAAATATGTTCACAGCTTATGAACAACAAATTTACACTGAATTTGAGACCTAAAATATTTTATTATATATTTTTCAAACTTTATTTTATTAACTTCAAAGCAATAGCGATTCTGTTGCACTATGATTCATAAATTTCGTGCTAATATATATTTGTTTTTATATAAGCAGCATGCTAAACAAATAAGATTATATATAATAAATAAATATAAATAATATAAATATATTAGCAAACAGACAGTACAGGTCATTATTATAACTCAACATGCAAGCTAACAGACTGTTATCCAACAGCCACTGTACAGAGTCTCCACTCGCATTCAGCAACAATATGTAAAACTCACCACAGCGGCAGCAACAAACACAGCAGCATTGTAGTTGTTGGGCAGCAAAGATACACAATTTTGTCGCTTTGTGGTAGAGTGGAACATAAATTGGTATTCTACATTCTGGGGGACTTGCGAGTATAAGACAGGAAGATTACTGAGCATATTTTTTATAAGTTAAATTAATTATATTCAGAGAAGTGTTAAGAGATATATGATGTTTTATCTACAAAATAATAAATATAAATAGATAAATTAATGATTTAAAGCAGCCATATAATTACTAAAAGCCTCCTCGATTTATGTTGTAATTATTTGTATGAGAATTCTCTACAAACTAATTAATAAGAATGGTAGTATCTACCCACCAAGAAACTCAATCATCAATAAAATGTATGGCCCCAAATGTATTCCCCTTTACCAAATCAAACTTTTTAAGTAATTGAATTCATGCAAAAGTTCGACGAAGCAATTCAATGCTGCATAACATAAAAATCCCATAAGAATTTGTTTTCAAATTGTATTTATGGCTTTTGGGAGTGCGAAAAGATGAAAAATGTGTATCAATTCTTTGGCAGAGGCAGAGGATGCAGCCACATGCAGGGTGAGGATATTTTATGCTTTCGATGCCGCACTTTGTAGTTACTCGACACATTTCCAAGTATTGCTGTAAATATTGTTGCTCGAAATACAAAAATGTATGCAATAAATAATGCGAAGTTGAATATCGCATATACAAATATTTCAATTTTGCCATTTGGCAAAGTTTCTGGCCAAAACAAATTGTATCCTTTAATCTTAGCTTGGCTTACACTCAAGTAAGTAGTTTGTAGTCTTGGCTTGTCTTGAGTATTTAGAATTTCTTTCAAATAAATCTCAAGTATTGTGCAAAATATGCAGTATCTTTATTTGTTTACTGCCTTCCAAATTATTTTTTCATCGAGTGAGTTATTTCTTTCTCACTTATTACGACTCGCCTGTTTTCATTTCTTTGCCATCCTGTTGCTTTAATTAACTTATTTAATTGCATACGGCTTGCATTCACTTCGAACAGTTGGTAATGAAGCCATTATTGTGTTTTTGTTCTGGGGAAATTAACAACAAACTGAATGAGAATATCAGCAAATTATGCATCTGGCCCTGTCTGTGTTTTTATTTCATTTGCTCGTATTGCATTGACAGGCTGGGAGTGAATGGAAAAATCAATTAGGCAATGTAATTGTGTGGAAATAATCATAAATTGAGTTGAAATTAATCGCCGCAGTTTTAAAGCTTAGCTCAAATAATGTCGGATTGAATATAATGATTTAAGTCCACAAAATCTGCAGTCTGAAAGGTTTGAAATGAAACAGCATGAAAGGCCATTTAAAATTTTAATTACGATAATTCGGCAGAGTCCAACAACGAAACCCTTTTAGCCAGAGATCTAAAAGAGTTCACAAGGGGTTCGCAAAAGTCGTAAAACTCAAAACATTAACTTGAACCCAAAGTCCTAACTTGAAGTCAAATCTTTGGCTTACTCAGAGATACCCAAAGTGATTACGTATACGCCAGGTGGGCCTCTTAAAAATGAAAATCTAATTTATTTGACCTAATTATTTATTTTACTAATGGTTTGCTTATTATTAATTTTGTACAAATTTATGTTGTGGCTTCGGATTTCTGGCAAATTGTTTAATTAAGCTTTTAATTAAAAAGGCTTGCCCAAAAACCGCAATTTTGAAATTCTGTCTAACCGACATGGCCAGGCCCCAAATTAATCAATAAATTCCATAGAGGGAGGTAAATATTTCAGAAGTATAAACAAAATTGTTTCGATAGAAGTTCAAAGGGTAAAGCATATTTTTTAAGCATTGAAGCAAAGAAGCTTATGTATTTGCAAGGCTAAAACCAATTTCATATGATTTGGTCATGTAATTCTAAGAGCTAAAATCCCTGCATCTCTGATTTGCATTGGAATCCAAATAAAGAATGGGATAGAGACGGTCCAGACCAGCGCATACATATTCAAAAAGATTTCGCATGCGGCGCACATTTTTGAATACATTTGACAATTTTCGTAAGAGAAATGAGAAATATTTGCATTTACTTGAGTAGCAGCAGCGACAACGACGGCACTGCAAAAATGTAATTTCCATGAAAGCAGTCAGCTCCGGAGTGCGGGAGACGGAATCCAGGATACGGGCTATGGGCTACGGGCTACGGGGGCTACGGGTTACGGGTTACGGGTAACGGGTTTCGGGGAATACGGAGTCATGAGCCAAGCAGGAGTCATCCGAAGTGGCTGCAAGTGCGCAGGCATGCGGGCCATCCCACGCCTTCTTTACTGTCTCTTACTGTGCTACACTTGGAGAAATCACTTATGTATCTTTAGAAATATATCTTGTTACTATATTTATAAATTACAATCTTATTTCAAGGAAGTTCATTTAAGTGATTAAAGGGAAATTATTAATTAACGTCTTAATATTAATACTACCTTTTGCTGGTAAAATTGATTTTAAGTTTAGTTTAAGCGCATAAATAAAGTAGGTTATATAAAAAATATTTTAGGTGATAAAAGAAGGTCCGAATGTAAAGATGAAATATCATATAATTAAACTATAAGGTGTTCATAAATTAAGTATGTTATAAATAAATATTTTAGGGGATAAAAGAAGGTCCGAATGTAAAGATGAAATATCATAAAACTAAAAAGTAAGGTGTTCGTAAATTAAGTATGTTATAAATAAATATTTTAGGTGATAAAAGAAGCTCCGTATGTAAAAATTAAATATCAATAGATTAATGTATATAGGGATCAATGATAAGAAATAATTATAATATAATTTGAAGATATATATATAATGAATATAAAAGGATACCTTAAAAAGGAATCAGTTTTATAAGGCATATAATATTGTTTTGACTTATTTAAATTATCATTATTAGATTACATTAAAAAAACAAGTACATATATAATATAATAAATCTTATTATTAGAACTGATAATTATCCCAACTCATTTCTTTCAGTAGTAAAAAATTTGTAGGGAAGACGAGGCGTTGACGGCGTTGGCGGTGTCTATTGTGCGGGTTAGCGGCGGCTGCATTTGCATCCCGACAGCAGATGCTCCACACACACACCCCGCACACTACCACCCCACCCATACACACACACACACACGCAGCGGAGGACCGAGAGATTTTCCAGAGCCTGTCCGGCTGGCATGAAATATTTGACTTTTGATTAAAGCACCGACTCAAGTGCTCTGCGAGACTGCCTGGCGCTCCCCCGGCTGCCCTGCTGCCACTTGACAAGATTCACTTGTCTTTCAAATGCATTTCATATTGTGTTGCATAATTTTCTGCGGCTTCCCCTGCCTAATGTGAAATGTGCCCTGGAAAAATTCCGAAGGAGCCCCCCGACGCTGGGGCGCATTGTGGAAAGTTTCCCAAAGATCCTGCTGGGTCCTGGCTGTTGCCACTGCGGTGTTGCGAAATATGCATTGTTTGTTGTGGCGAAAATAAGCGATTCTATCTGTTGGCCGAGCTGCTGCACTTTCAGTTGTTCCAAAAACTAAACAGACCGATAAGTTTTATGGAATTACAAGTTCGGGTGCGGAATACTCCTGCGATGTGGCATGTGATGGAAAAGATGACTTTCTGCAGCCTGTACTTGTATCCAAATACTATCCATTTTGATCCTTACTTATCTTTATGGTTATAATATATTTATGGCAGTTATATGATCTCTAAAGTTAAACTTAAGGAAGCTTCACCAAAGAATCCCAATGGAGTTTAATTGGCATGCGAATGAGGGGCACTTAAGCCCGGCAAACACCGAAAAATCTTGGAGGCAACACTTTGTTCAGACCGGGACAAAAAATTAATCATACGCTCCGGTTGCCAGCACAGTCAAGGGGAATTTTCACGGATAAAGGGGAATATTATTGCGGTACAAAAGCGAATTAATTTTTCATAAAAGGCGAACCACGCGGCCACCGCAGCGGCGGGGGAAGGATGCCCTCCATGTCCTGCCCTGGCTCCTGTTCCTGCGGTTTGTGCTCACGCACGTACCTGGGAACCCATACACCACCAAGCGGATGTATACTTGCATACACTGAGGAAAACGTGTTTCATAATATCAGCTCAAAGATTAGTTATAGAAATTTCAAACTTTCAAAGATATTTTTCTTCTTAATTAAAAAGCAAGGCTTGCTTACTAAACTATAAATTAGAGAAAATTTATAAAAATGGTGTCTCCATGACAATTTTGTTTGCTGAATTTGATTTATTACCTTTGTAGTATGCATTTTCCCTCGCTGCACAGGCTGGGCGCAATTAATTTTCAATGTGCGCTTTATGCAGCTCCTTGCCGGATCCGGATTTTGCTCTCTGCGGCAGGAATGCGGCTGCCAAGGATCCCCCAGTTGGGATGCGATGGCGAGTGCGGCGGGGCGTGCTAATTGCCACACAAAAAAGCGGCAAAAGAAATGCAGCAGCCCTTCGAGTCCTGCCAGTCCTGCCAGTCCTGCGAGTCCTCTCGAACTCGAACCGCCTCTTGATCGCATCGCTGGCTAATGTGATGTGTGCTTAATTTCCGCATTTCAGCTAATTGGCCTCGTTCGCCAGGATTTCGCTAATTACTTAATCATCAGCCGCTCTGAAGGCCCCCAGGCTTATAAATAAATGAAAAGCACTCGCCTCTCAATCGTTTGAGTATGTTTTTAAATAAATAGCTATAATGAGAGTCAAGAGAAATATTATTCTATGTTTTTAAATTCCATGCAACACCTCATGAATAATAATATATATGATATTTATGTTTTGTTGATTAACAAATCTAGCAAACTTGGACAATTATTTTGTCAGAATAATGATTTATTTCAGTGGCAATGCCTTTTCGGTCTTATCATCAGTTGAGCACGATTCTGCTAATAGGTGTGCCCCCTATTTGATGCCTTTGCCATGAGGGTTATCGCCTTATTTGTCCACCAAGTTGATATATATTAATCATAATAAATGAACTACGTAAATAAAATAATATATTCCAATATTTACCTCTGATGAGAGGCTACCACCAGGCACCCCGGCGATGTTAGAGGTATTGTCAAAGGATTTAAACACGAAATACTCTACTACTCTACCTACTTTGACCCAATCTTAAAGTTATCTAGTAGCTCCGATCTCCCTCGTTATCCTTGAGCAGGACGAGCAGCTCCTGCGCCTGCGCTGTAGTCATGACATGCAGCTTCTCCAGGCCCAAGAAGAACTCGTTGTTTAGCTTGCCGAATCCGTTTTTGTAGAAGTTCCAGTCCCAAGTATACCAGTATATATCCTTCCTTATATTTAATTTGTGTAATATATATAAGGATATAAGTTTATTAATGATGTAATGATGTAAATTCACAATATCACTAATAAAATAAGCCTTTACCATTTGTATTCAGATATAGCATATATATATATAGCATATTTGTATATATATAGCAGTTTCGAACACGTTCTTGTCCAGCTGTGATTGTGGGACAAGTATTGTTGTGGATTGCATCCGCATCCATCAGAACTCGACTTCGACTGTCAGCATTTCCTGGGCAGCAGGATCAGGCTGTTCAGGTCCTGGGCCGACGTCTCGGTTGCAAACTTAGTTACGAGCTCATCCGCAATCATCCAAGCCACTGCTGTCTGTCAAATTGAGCGCAAAAGCCTCGGCAGCCAGCTCAGGTGACATCAGTTCCGACTCGTTACAGTTTGAAGTTTACCGTGTGTGACAGGCCTGGGGCTGGGTTCGGTTCGGTTTGGCTTGGTTTTGTGGGCGGACCACCGCAAAAAAGTTCAACCGAAAAGTTTCCTCTGCAGAGACAAGTAAGAACAAAAGATTCTTTTTACACGGGGAAAAATAAACTGCACCGAACCCTTTGAGAGAGTGAAGAGCATCAAAAGAATATCATTTTGTGGTCCAAATTATAAGACTTAGACTTGGAATATGGAAATGAACTAACTTTTGTAACTCTAACTTTTGGTTTCTTACTGAGTATAAAGGGTTTATTAAAGAACTTTAAGAAATAGGTACATTTTCAACTTCATTATTATTTTATATATTTACCAATGAGCGATTTTAAGTTAATTGTTTTTGAAATAAATCTTTGCTCCTTTTTTTCTTCCATAAATATATATGAATATATGAAAAAAATATAAGGCGTCATTACCTTTTTAAAATTATAAAGAAATTAATGACTGAACGAACTTTAGAAGATTTTCAAGCCTTCAGAGATTACTTCACATTGCGTTTTATAAAGTAATCTCGGATGGCTTGAATATATCTATAATAGAATATATATACCTTTTTAAAATTATAAAGAAATTAACTGATACTTTAATAGTATTACTTTAATAGTATTTTCAAGTAATCTCGGATAGTTTGAAAATATTTATAATAGATTATATTATATTTATCATAGAAGAATGCAATAAAATATTTTATGCAGGAAATGTGAAACGAAAAATTGAACTTGTGGACTTCATTGGAAGAGATTTGATATCTCAGAAAATTCTAAGAAATAGACATTATTAAAACCCATTGACACATTTTTGTGATATGCTCTGTATCCTTCTAATAGTTATCCCTTTGGGTGAAAACCCTTCTGCTGCTGCGCCTCTGTCCAAATCGGGTGGGGTAAACAGAAATTCGGAGCATAAATCGAAATATTATCAATGTAGAAATATATATAAATATCAATATAAAAATGTTACTTGTGGGCTTCATTGCTAGAGATTTGATATCTCAGAAAATCATAAGAAATAGAACCTATTAAAACCCATTGACACATGTGATATGCTCTCTATTCTCCTTCTACTAGTTATCCCTTTGGATATCCCCCACTGCCGCTACGCCTCTGTCTAAATCGGGTGGGGTAAACAGAAATTCGGGGCATAAATCGAAATATTATCCATGTAAAAATATATATAAATATCAATATAAAAATGTTACTTGTGGGCTTCATTGCTAGAGATTTGATATCTAAAAAAATTCTAAGAAAGGGACATTATTAAAACCTATTGACACATGTGATATGCTCTCTATTCTCCTTCTAATAGCTATCCCTTTAGATATCCCCCACTGCCGCTACGCCTCTGTCCAAATCGGGTGGGGCAAACAGAAATTCGGGGCATAAATCGAAATATTATCAATGTAAAAATATATATATATATCAATATAAAAACATTACTTGTGGACTTCATTGCTAGAGATTTGATATCTCAGAAAATCTTAAGAAATAGAACCTATTAAAACCCATTGACACATGTGATATGCTCTCTATTCTCCTTCTAATAGTTATCCCTTTGGATATCCCCCACTGCCGCTACGCCTCTGTCCAAATCGGGTGGGGTAAACAGAAATTCGGGGCATAAATCGAAATATTATCAATGTAAAAATATATATAAATATCAATATAAAAATGTTACTTGTGGGCTTCATTGCTAGAGATTTGATATCTCAGAAAATTCTAAGAAATAGACATTATTAAAACCCATTGACACTTTTTTGTAATATGCTCTCTATCCTCCTTCTAATAGTTATCCCCTTGGGTGAATCCCCCGCTGTCGCTACGCCTCTGTCCAAATCGGGTGGGGTAAACAGAAATTCGGGGCATAAATCGAAATATTATCAAGATGCCAGCTCGTCGCGTCGCAACTAAATTGTTTGTAAATTTCCCCGCAGCTGCTTCGGTTCGACCCGGCGGCGCCTGCTGGCCAAGAACAACGGGCGGAGCGGCAGAAAGCAGAAATTTGTGTAAACAAGTTTTACCTACCTATGGCCGAAATTTATATCTCGGCCGGCAGTGGCCTAAACATTTTGCGAGCGTGTTTTTTTCGGTCTATGTACGGGTTGTATTTCATTTTACTTCAACACTTTCGGCAAGCACACGCACACACTGGCTGGAGTGCCTTTGGGGCCAACTTTGGGCATAATAAATAACATAAAAATGAAGCGAATTCAACCTCAAAGTTCAATTCGAATAACCACTCAATAGATCTGCAGACTACTTCTGGGAGCCGGCCCTGGGAGCCGCACTTGGACTCGCTCGCCTCAATGTGCATACGAAATGGCCGCCGGCTGGCCTGGAATAGACGATGAATTTAAATATGGCCAAATTGAGTATTGGGCACGTAATAAAAAAAGGGCCAAGAAAGGCGGTCGGACAGCCGGGACGGCCGTTATGTATGGCATCGTAAATAAACCCTTTTTTACTTAATCCAAATTCGTCCCCGGGGAACAATTTGTTACACAATTTAAAAAAGGACCAGGACGGGGCGAGCACTGCTGGCTCTGAGCAGGCATTTAGATTTCGTTCCCGGTCCAAGACCAAGCTGTGTCC
>VNKC01000128.1:0-114462 GCA_008042775.1 Drosophila pectinifera
TGCTGCTGGCGGCTGCTGCTGGCGGCTGCTGCAGTCGCCTGCTGCAATCCTTTAAAATAACCATAACAAAATATGCTGTTGGGAAGACCTCAGGCTTAGGTCCTTAAATGGACCTTGAGTTGTCCCTAAAATTAGGACATAAAATAATTTTAGGGACAACTCAAGGTTACAAATATTCATAACAAAGTCAAATCAGCCTCAAATTCAATTCGGAAAGCAGTTCTGTGTTAGTTTTTATTAGGTTAATTAATCTGCATATTGAGTTTAGAGATCAGCAACAATAAATTTTTTGCCAATTTTTGACAATTTTAATGATGTAACCCCTTATCATTTTTTGAAAAATTGGCCAAAATTTTGTTGCTAATTTTTTCAAGTATTTTATTGCCAAATAATTAAGCTTTTAACGGTGAATCGAACCATATACGGCATTTGGCTGACATTCCATTTTTGGCCGAATTATGCTGTTCAGAAGACCTCAGGTTTATGCATTTTTGGGTCCTTAAATGGGGTTTTTTATGTCCTAATTTTAGGGAAAACTCAAGGTTAAAAAAATTTATAACAAAAATAATTAAGCTCTTAATGGTGAATCGAACCATATATGGCATTTTGCTTAAATTCCATTTTTGGCCAAAATATGCTGTTCAGAAGACCTCAGATTTATGCATTTTTATTACCTTAAGGTCCTTAAATCTTTTGAATACTAAATTCTAAAATTCTAAACTAAGGTTTGAGCGATTAAGCTAACCTCAATAAAAATTACAATAAATTCTCATTAAATGGTGATTTTTGCTTTATGAACCGGACATCATTCCCACCAAAAATAAATTCTAGTTCTATCCCAGTAAGCTATGGCCCGCCAATGGAAGCGTATCTCGGAAACCACAATTGGAATACACTCCGCCTCCTCCACTTACATGCGCTTCGTTGGTGTGAACTGCAACCGTGACCGGAGCTAAGGGGCTGACTAGATGCTGGTGCGGATTGCTCGGCTGCTGGAGGGGATGGTGCGGCGGTGGCTGCTGCTGCTTCAGCTGTTGCGACTGGAGTGGATGCTGCTGCTGCTGCTGCAGGGAATGCTGAAGTGGATTTGGGAGATGCTCCGGCGACAACTGCATGATTTCGGGCATGGCCTGGGGCGCTCGTCCATAGACGACCGTTCCTGGGTGAGGCAGCACCGCCGGTGGCTGTGGAGTAGGCGCCCCCTTGACGGGCAGCGGCGGCGGAGGAGGCGGTGGCTGGGTGGCGGTGGCCGGATGCGGGGGCTCTAGGTCCCTGGTGGAGGCGTAGGTGATACTGTCGTCGCGCACGCAGGCCAGCAGCTTGCCCTCCTCGGAGATGTTGTCGTCGCTGATGCCGCCCAAGCCGCTGAGGTTGGCATAGTCGTGGGCATGGGGCTGTCCATGGGCAAATGGCTGGGCATGCCGCTGCTGCTGCTGGTGGCTGGCGGTTGGCGGCGGTGGCGGCAGCTCGTCGTACTCGGAGAGGTGGAGCAGGCTGATGCCCACGGAGGCGGAGCTGATGCCGCCGCCGCTCTTCATGCTGCCCATGGTGATGCCCACGACGGCCCCGGCGGTGGCTGCCCTTAGTGTCGCGTACTCGCCGTCGTCAACTTCCCCCGCAGCACTGGCAAAACATATCGAGGCTCCACGGCTCGTATGGCTAAAGGATGATATAGTGTGGTTAGGAATAGTTGCAGGATCAAATGGGATTGTCGCCTTGTGTTGGTTGCTTTTAGGTTCTCAGGGAAGAGGAACGACTCAGGGATCTAAGAACATTTGAGTTCTTTTAAGATGCTAAAACAATTTAATAATTGAAAGAATCTTAAATAATTTTTCAATTTATTTAATATTGGCTTATACATCCATACTTCGCTATACGGCCGCTCTTTAAATGCAATTTCGCTATAACGGCCCTCTTCAAATACAGCACATTTTCGTTCAATGATTATGTTTCGGTTTGACTGCATCGCTATAGATGTCGATATATATACAGAATAATTGATTCGTTAAACGCCTTTTCCTTATCCGGCCAAGTTCCGTGCAACGTAGCTAGGCCGTAAAGCGAGGTATGGATTATTTATTATTTATTTCCTATTAAGAATTTAATTCAAATGGATTTAAAAAAGCTTGTTTAAGGTCTTTATAAATGTTTCTAAAATTAGCTCTGTTTCCCTTTGAGTCGTTCCAACACTAGCTGTGTTAGTTCAATGGTTTTCCAGTTAGTTAAGCAAATTACGAAGGCCATCGGCATCAACAACAACACGGCGACATCGACAACAACAACACACAGTGTGCGAACGATTTGTTTTTAGTAGTAATTTAGTTGTTAATTGGAATACAATTCGCCCACACTCAATTAGCTAGAGTTAGTAGTAATTAAGTTCTAGTAATCAAACAATTGAATAATGAAATGAAAAGAATCGTTTTTAAAAAACAGGCGACAAGCGGAACAAAATAGTTTCTCATCATTATCCTTCATCCTCTATACATACATGTCTCTCTCTATATAAATATATAGATAAATCGTTTTGTTATGTTAAATGGAACAATCGTTTTAGTGGACAAACAAAGGCTTAAACTAAACACAAAACGCAAAAATGTGGGTAATATTAAGAGGCGAATGTCAGAAGCACGCACGAATATTATTCAAACTGAAGAATAGTGCTGGAAAATGAGGGGAAAATTAGGTGTTTGGCACAAAACGACTGTGTGCACTAATGGCTAGTGTTGGGCAATTAGTTTTTCAACAAGGGGGCTTCCCCAATGGGACGTGCAGAGGAAACACACCGATAAAGTACAAATGAATGAACCGAGCAGTCTAGGAAACGAACCAAAAACAAAATCACATGGAATTCCTGAAAATTGGTGCTGGGGGGCGGGCGTGGTTTATGTTCTGGGTGATACTCATGTGGTCTTGTGGGTGGTGCAGTGTGTGTGAACGAAAACTAAATGAAACTAGTTGCTAGAGTTAGAGTTAAGACAACGGACAAGTACGGAGTACGGCGTACGGCGCTTCGAACCCGCAATGCTCTTTGTTTGGTTGTTTTTTTTTGGTTTGTTGTAGCTAAAAAACGATTTTTTACCGCTTGCCATCAGTTTGTTCTTGGTCACCAATTAGTAGGACATCATCAGACGTACTCGTAACTTCGTTGAAGGTGACCTTCAGCTTGGGCGAGCTGGGCGTGAGCTTGGGCCAGTAGATGTCCTCCTGGGCAGCCAGGCCCATGACCCCGCCTCCGCCGACGCCACCCCCGCCCACTCCCATGCCCAGCTCCGTGCTTGTGGCCGTGCTCATCATGTCCGGCTTGGAGGAGTCGCCCCCATTCACGGTGGTGCTGGTGGAGTTGCAGCCGCTGCTGCTCGAGTTGCTGCCAGTCCGCTGGCCGCTGGCCATGAGCAGCGGCTGGGCACTGGCCTTGCCCAGCAGGCCGCCGTAGGAGCTGTCCAGCGGCGGCAGCTTGAAGTGCCAGCGCCGCTTGATGGTCAGGCACAGCCAGATGACGATCCACAGCAGCAGGTGCGTCACCCCAACGAGAGCTGCAAAGGCGAAAAAGGAGGGAGAAAGCGGTTGTCAAAGGTGCATAGTGGAAAACGGTTCAATATATAATGAAAATAGTACAAAAAAATGTTATTTTAAATAAGGAAATTGGTGTCAAATCAATTATTATATATTCTAGCACTCACTGGATGCGTTATCAGTACTATTTAAAGTCCTTCATTGGATCAGAACACCGAATTTCCTATCCTATATATTCATAACTCGATTTAGGGAATAAATACGTTACACAAATCTTGGCCGGAGAGCGAATTGCCGGATAATGAATCAATTATTTTGTAAAAGCATATATTGACATAAAGAAAAATAGTTCATAAAGAGCAGACGTAAAACGAGTTATGGTATATGAAGTTCGTTTTTTAAAAATGAATGCACTCTTTCTTGATACACCTTTCCTATTAGCCTTGTAATTATCCTATTAATCATGTTATTTAATTGAATATTTTCAGACATGCTATAGACACTTAAAACCTTTTATTTCTGTGTATGTAAAAGCCGAGGTGGAAACGTAATTCGGTTAAGGCAGGCGTATGACAGCTTAATTGGACCGAGTCTGCAGTTCGATTGTCTCGCTTCGAGTGACACTCAATACCTTTGCCGCCCGGCCTTTGTCTCAACGGTGGGCGCTCGGGTTATCTACCTGGCGATTAAAGCCCGGTCGTCCCACCCAAAGCCCGTGTCCAAACAAGGTCGCTAATTGGCTTAGGCCACAAAACAAACCACAGGCCGAACTCAAGATGTTGGTTCACATTGATTTGGGCACTAAATTATGCAGAATTCACAAGGTTCGTTTATGAGTGGCAAAGATTATTTGTACAGAGTGTATAAAATCTATAATCTTGTACATAATTAAAGCTTTAAGAGCAATAAATGTACATTCAATAGTTCATTAAAAGACAAATCAATAAATGTATTAGTTATAAAGTGTCTTGAGTATTTGGAAATTTGTAAAATAGAATATTAATGAATAATTCCATGAATATTTTCTTAAAAATATAAAAAAAATATAAGAGAAGTAACTTAATAAACTTAGTTTCAATTCCTTCTATTACTCACCCGCTAAAAATGTGGGACAATGCAGGTTATTCTTGTAGGTGGCACTAAGATCGTTGAGCAGTGGAGCCTTCACCACCGCCAGGGCAAGGACGAAGCACAGGGAGGCGCAGTGGGCAAAGTAGATCCAGGTCTGGTTGCTCTTCAGCGTGATGATCGAGCGATCCCGCATCCGCGTGGCCAGGCGTCCGTGTCCGTACAAGTACATCACCATGGAGGAGGCCACCACCAAGGCGGTGGCCAGTAGATACAGGGCCAGGGTGACCACGGCGTTCAGGATGAGGCCCGGCTGATGCACCGGCATAGCCTCGGCATAGATCTGCAGCTTGTACAGATTCGAGACGCCCACATAGCCCAGGATGATATCCAGGGCAGCCACCACCATCTGGAGGCTGAAGACACAGGCAAAGGCCTTGGAGGTGTTCCAAAATACGGCCGGATAGCGAACCGACCAGACCAATAGGGCGCACAGCAGGTTGACAAACTCCGCACTGGGCGGCTGCGAGAAGATGGCCACATCGATGGGCTTGTCTATGCCAAAGAAGAGCTGCAGCATTCCGGCGAAGCCATCCAGCCGGACGTAGTCCTGCCCAGCACCCTTGCCGGGTGGCGGAGTCGGCGGGGCCGGACTCAGGGCGGGCACCGCCTGAAAGTCCCCATCCTCCAGCTCAAAGTCCTCGCTTTCCTCCGGCTCATCCTCATTGGACTTGGCCACAAACTCGCTGGAACTTATGGCGGAGTCGCCGAGCAAGTACTCCGGCTCGATTTCCACTCCGGCAGCCCGTTTCGAGATCTTCCGCTTCTGGTTCTTTGGCTTGATGGCTATAATCTTGGAGTTCGAAGTGGACACGGGTGTCGAGGGTATGGGCACCTCGGGCAGGACCTCGGGTTTCACGCGGTGGATGCTGCTGTCGCGAGTGGTGGTCTCCTCCTCCGAGGGGAAGCTCTCGAGGATCGCCTGCTCATGCGAGGCCACGTGGTGGCGCCGCGGTGCCTGCTGCTGCTGCTGCCTCTGTTTGTTGTGGTGCTTGTGGTGCTTCCGGGTCTTGCCGTGATGATGGTGCTGCGGTTGCCGGCTGGTTGCCATCACAGCAGGTTTAATTGTCGTGGTTGTGGTGGTGCTGCTACTACTAGTTGTAGTTGTCCCTCTCGTTGTGGTGGTGGTGGTGGCTGTGGTTGTGCTCGTGGTTGTGGAAGGAGTGGTACTGGTCCTGGTGGTGGTCGTGCTCCTCTCCTTACCAAGGGTGCCCAGCGTCTGCCAATTTTCCGCACTTAGCTTGTTGCCACCAACAGTGTTTGTTTTTGGGGGCAACTCATCGAAGTCGGGCATGATGACGGTGCCCTCATCCGGGTCCGGCTCCGACTCCTCCTCCTCCCCATCGTTGTCGTCGCCCCGCATGGCCTCCTCGAGCTCCTGGCGCTCCTCCTCGTCGATATCTTGATTAATTAAATCGGGCACTTCAAAGAACTGGCCCCTGCCCGCCTCCAGTTTGGTCGAAGTTGTCCTGGTCGTGGCTGTTGTCTTGGCCGCCTTCCGGCCGCCGGCAGCCGACTTGTCGGGTCGCAGGTCGAACAAGTTGTTATTAGCCCCGACACCCGAACCCGGTCCCGGAAAGGGGACCTGCTTTCCTCGAAGGGCCGTGAACATGGTATCGTTGAAGTAGTCCTCCTCGTCCTGCTCCAAGCTGGTTGCGGTTAGGTTCAGCCTGGACTCTTGCTGGTGGTGGTGCTGCTGCTGCTTGGACGAGGACGTGGATGCGGATGCGGATGTGGGCGTGGGTCCCACCACCGACAGGGCCATCAAATTGCGTCGATTGATCACAACAAAGTCCAATTCAGTGGCCCAAATTTGCTCTGCAATAAACGGAAGCATAGGCGAGGGGTTGAGATTGATTACTGCTCAAGTATATATTGAATTAATTGCTTTGAACTCGGGAAGAGCCAAGATGCTTTCGCATCTAATTGGAATACATCACGCAGGATTACTTGGTAAGCACCTGTTAAGGCCGAACGCATACACACACCCTTTGAATAAACATGAGCCGATGTAATGAGCAGGATGCAGGACTATCCTCGTGCCATCAGCATTTTCATCCACTCGACTCGACTCGCTCGCCCTCCATCTGTGTGGCAATCGTTAATTAAATGAGGCATCGATACTACCAGGGCCCCTATAATCCACGCCCAGTTGATTATTAGATGGGAGTGTGTCTGTGAGGCGGAAAACAAGAAAACAAATTGCTCCCTTCCCCGGGCCTGACTTTCTATGCCCAAAGAATCCCAATTAGGGATGGGTAAATATATAGGAAAGGCATCGATGTGATATTCTGATACAAATACTGATTAAGAGTGTCAATCGATAAAATGGACCTACAATTGTTATCGCAAAAAAAATCGTTTTTAGCTTCGATAATACCTACAATATCGGAAATACTAAAAAAAACCATATTTTATTTGGTGTGGAAATTAGAAGTAAATATATCGTTTGTCGATGGGTAACTAATAAAAAACTCACTGGTTATATACTATTATTATTACTATTTTATTAAGTAAATATATCGTAATGAGTAACAAATGATATCCCATGTTCCTATCGAATTTCCCGATACGAAACGATCATTTCTAGCACCCCTAATCCCAATCAAAGCAAAAAGCCAACAAAACCCAATCGAAGTCCAAGCCAACTGGAATGTCCATACAAATGGGAAGCTGTGCTGCAAGCCATTGTGTTGGCCATTGAATGGCGAAAAAGAACGCAAAACTATTCTCGACAAATCCCGTTTCAGTTCGATTCTGGCCAAATGGCAGAACAATGCACACAACCCCACAATGGCCATTAGCCACCTCTGCCGGCCAGATGGGAAGGTCCTAATTAGGCGCGCTTTAGCAACATTTGTATGTGTCGCACCCAGCTTTTTGCCCCGATCTGCTTATGCCATATGCTATATGCCCATTTGGGTTTCAGGTGTCGGTGCTGCAGAGGCTTAACTCTTGCTCTGGGCCCAGCTTAATATCCATGTTTATTACTTCGTGCAGAGCATTCGCAATTTATTGGAGTGAGCTGGGAACTGGGGATTTTCGGCAGGATTTGGGTTGGTACCCACGGCTGGCCTCGACTTCTATTCGTGGTCTAACAAAGAGTGACCAAGGGGATTCAGGAGAGCAATCACTCGTCTGAAGGGGTTCAGCATTTGCAAGGGGAATAAACCAAATAAACCAAATGCTATTCAAATTAAAGTGATGAAAAATAAGTAAGAAAAGTGTGACCCCCAATTAAATAGATAAACACATAAACCTATTTGTTAGCGTAACAAGTGGAAGAAATTAAGAGCAAATAGTTAAAGTTTTCCTCAAAGTGCTCGAACCATAATGAGACTGTAACATGAAAGGATATTCGGCTTCCGTTTGAAACCTTGTGCTAAGCCAGGCTGCTTTGGGGAAATTCCAAGACATTGAACATGTTAATTGAAAGGCAATCACTCACGGCTAAGTCCGGACACTTCCTATTAACAGTGCAGCCCTTTGGGACGGAAACAGGTAACTTTCTGGCCCAGGGCATATTCCGCCTGATTACTCAGCACAACCCTCGGGCATTCCCCGAGACTTGTACTCATCCCCCAGCTGACATAGCCCCTAATCCCAATTAAATCCGCCTCAGAGCCACAAATTTGTTTGCCTTGCCCTGTTAAGATGGCGCTGAGCTTTGTGAAAATTCCAAAAAAGCTTTCTAATTAGTTTACTTTATAATGTCGCTGATGGCCTACAGATACTTCCCATATAGAGTGGCCTAGTTAATAATGGAGCGGTTAAGGGAAAGAAAAGCGGAAATTCGCCAAGTTAACACTTTCATAAAATAATTTATTAGTCGGGTTGCTTTAAGGACACTTACCCGGCGGGCGGCTGGAAATAAAAGAAATCCCGCCGGAATGAGAGGGAATTGCCGAGCAAATATTAAAGACAATGGCCCAAAACCGAGGGCGAAGACCAAAAGACACGAACCGAGGCGGGATTACAACAATGGCTACCATAATAATATGTCGTCGTTGTTGTTATTGCCCAAGACGGTGCTGGCGGAGCGGCAAGTGGCTCGTAAAACCGACAACACCGAAAATCTGAAGATTAACCCGGAGGCAAGTCGTCCTGCCGGCCCGTCAGCCTGTGCCAGCCAGCCAGCCATCCAGCCTCCTCCCCCTTGATTATGGCAATGACAATAACACCAACGAGAATGGGCGGCCGAAAGGAGGGCAAACGAAGGACGACGACTCGGGAGCGGAGCAGACCAGAGCTCTGGGGATAAAAGTAATGAAAATGCGCAAATCCAACCCGGACAACGCCCACCGGAGCCGGGGACTCCCCTCGCTCTCCCTCCCGCTGCGGTAATAGTTACGATAAGACGAACCCACATCCTCCGCCGCCTCCTGCAGCCATCTCAAAATCGCGCTCGTTAAGTCTTTAGCATGAATAATGATAAGTTCTCGACTCCGGGCAAAAGCCGATCTACAACTGCGGCCAGGTCAATAGGTCTTTGCCTATAATACACTATATATTTATGTAACTAAAGTAATATGTATTGAAAATATTGCTATTGTTGCTTTAAAGATGTTAGGATAATCTTAACATAACACCTGAACTTCGCTCGGCATAGATATGTTCCACGGAACTTGGCAGCAATGGAAATATATATATATATATATATATATATCAATTATTCTACAGATATATCGAATACGGAAAAAGGGTTATTTGCTGTTATAGCGAAACATTTTAGGCTTTAAATAAAAGGCTTTATTAAATTTAATTTAATAGCTCGAAACCGGAAAAGCCATATTACTTTTACCGCTGCTGTGTCGGACCCAGCACACCCAGTGGGCAGTCCGGGGCCAATGTCTTCCGCCACTTCCGACCCCCCCTGAGCGAAATCCACCCTGTCTTCACTAGCACCCCTACACAGGCCTCGTGGTAATCTGAGCGAGCCTGTTTAGCAGCCTTTTATGCGCTCAATATGGCGCAGTGTTGGCAGGACCCTACTGTTATCCATCCACTCCTGCCGCCCCGATCTCATCAGAATTTTCATTTGTTTCCCGCCCGAGATGTCTGCATTAATTATTTATGAGTACGACGAGGCGTATAAGTGATTTCGCCATTAAATGTCTTTGCGAGTGATTTTTGTGTCATCTATTAATGAGATTAATTAATGAATTGTGACCACTTCCTCGAGGCTTTCTCTGTCCTGGAACACCTAAAGCTTTATTTGGCTTTTCCGCTGTTGGCAACAGCTGCCGAAACTGTTGGGAACTTTTTTATTATATTATTTTAATAAGTTTCCTTTTACTTTGGCATGTAAATGAGGCATTGTGTTGGGTCAAGGAGAAGATGGGCGGAATTTTAATATCTGAAAGCTTTAATGTGTTAAAGGTATTAAAGACATATTTTTTACGTTTCCTCGTCGGATTTATACGCTTCTCACACAGTTTCTTATTCATCTTCTCTGGCCAACGTTGCGTATACGCAATTTCTCGTTAGTCGTTAATAATCTTGGTGAATTTAATGCAACATAATCATGAAATGCATTTGCTTCCGCCTCCTTTAATGGCTTTTCCTTGCAGCCGGTTTTATGAGAGTTCAGCGAAAGTTTTAAAAGCATTTTTTATGATTCGCCTTGCCTAATTGCACACTCCTTCTGGGGTCCCGATTTTATGATAAAATTAAAGTTCCAGGTCCAACTTCCTAGGTACCAGCGCCAATCATTGCCTGTCAATCAATAGATTGAAAAAAAAAGAAAACGAAAAAAAACTAATTGCTCGCTGAAAATTATAATTACCGACTTACAGACATAAGCGCAGTGTCAACTGGCCACGACAGGCCAATCTTGGCCGGCTTAAGTCTTTAAGAATGTCAGACCCGTTGACAAATGGCGGGGTGGAAACGGAGAAACGGGGCAGAAGCAGGGAACGGAGAAAAGCCAGTTAGCCAAGCGTGAAAGCGGCCAAAAGGAGTCCCGCGACAAGGCATTGCACTTAGCTTGACCAACTGGTCCATCCGACCCGGCGGACCCCGTGCAGCCATTCACTCCATTTCGCCAAGTGCAACTTCGCCTTTGACTGCACATTTTATTTGTGCCAATGATTTTCTAATTTAAGAGGGCTCGGGCAGCGGGTGGGTTTTGGAAAAACAATTTCCCGCCCAGCATGGACTTGCGCAACGCCAGCGCCGCAGAATGTCTGCCTGCGACAAGAGATCGACTTTGTGGCAGTGAACCAGGGAAAACCCAGGGGCAGCCCGGGCTGCAGGAGGTGCAGTGGATGGAAAAACAAAAATAACATCGAAATTAATTGAAAAATCACACAGAGAGGAGTAGAGGACATGCCAGTGAGTCGGTCAGTCAGTTAGTCGGCTTGAGCTTAAGCCCGTCTCGTCACGGTTTTTATGAAACCAATGCAACCGATGCCCCGCTGTCGATGCCACATTTTTAATTTACTCCGCGCGGAAGCGATGAACGGGGGAGCTCCCGCCCCGTTACTTACCGCTTTTCTCTTTTTCCCTCCGTCGATTTCCCGCTGGTTCAATAAACCCCATACAATTCCCGGCCAACTGCTGTCCGGGGACTTCAAATGGAGCTCGGACCCACTTCAAGTGTAGTTAATTTTGATTTGCCTGCCGATGCTGCAGCTGTAGCCTTCCATCATTGTTGCACTCCCCGTCAACATCCAACATCCAACGTTCAACAGCCAACAGCTGCCCCATTCGTGGCCATTTAGCGGAGTTTCCACGTTCTATTTTTTATGGGCAGGGTATGTGAACTTTGGGAAGTGATTTAGGAAGTTAGGAGACAGCATAATCCGGAGCAAAAAGGGGATTGTATTAAGGAGTTGTATTGTTAACAAAGTCGGCAGATTTTGACACCTTTTCAGTAAATTTAAATACTATAGTGATTGCTGTAGTAGAATTGATAATTTGATCCAGTTAACGCAAATTGTATCTAGACATCTTTCCATCTTCTAGGACTTAATTCTGAGTGTTCAAGGTACTTCTACAATCTACACCCAAGATATTGTTATTTTTCTTTATAAACATAACTATGTAGAACCCATTTGGGATCTGTAAACCTCGAGTTCCATTTGCATATTAGCCCTCCTAGGGAACATTCCCGTTCGCTCTCTTCTGGCTCATTTTAAGTTTGCGGCTCTTACATTTTTCCGCCTGTCATTAAGTGTGGAAATAGTTTACTGTGCTAGGACGTTGGCATCATGTGAGTCCCTTCGATCCGACTGTACACAGGGACACAAACACACCGGGCTCCCGGGCTAATATACAAACAGAGGGCTGCAACTGCTGCTGTGGCCCAGGACTCATTCGGCTGGTGTCCTGCCCGCAATTGGCCAACATTTGCACAGTTTCGGGTCGCTTGGCTGGAAGCCGCTGCCTCCGTCGCTGTTTCGTTTGCCGTTACCGTTGCCGTTGCCTTCTTATTAACATGGCTTATTGCTGGCCATAATGGGCGCACCTCGTTCCCTGTCAACCTGTTCCCCTCGCCCTGTCCTGGTCTGTCCCGGGCTGTCCTGTCCGTGTGCCTGTGTGGTAGTGTTTACTCCTACAGTTGTTAGCCTGTGTGCTCGCTCCTTCGCTTGTGTTTTTGTTTGCGGAGCGGTCATGCATATACACATACATATACACCATACACACACACACATACACGAAGTGTAGATGTTTGGCCAGCAGATTTCCCCAGCGATTTCCTTTGAAGCTGCTGTTCCGGCTCCGGCTGCTCCTCGGAATTTTTTCGAGCTTCCCTCGCATATTCCCCTAAGTTCACTTTGTTAAGCGTCCTTCGGAGCATCCTAAACTTCTTGGTTAAACAGTTTTGCTGGCAACGTATTTAAATTGGCCAGCTCGAATGCCAGGCCACCCAGTCGAGGGGGATGCTTAAAAAGACCGCAATTTCAGTTCGTTTTAAGCGAAATAAATTGAATTAAAACATGGAAAGGCAAACGCAATTGTGAATTGATTGATTTAAGCCCCCATATCGCACTCGCATTTGCACTCGCTCGCCGAGGACTCCACTCGTGTTCACTTTAATAGTTGTCAGCGCGAGACTCATCGCCGTCATCAATATGACAATGTACAACGTGGCGTATGCTTGACAACAATGAAAGTAGCGATAAATGCAATTCGTGCTCGGCTACATTGTGTACGGGTTATGCTCCCGTTCTTCCCCCTTTCCGCGGGATGTGCATAATCGACATGCAATAAAAAACAGCCACTTTGGGGGCATCGAAATTTGAGTACCCTTTCGGAGGCACTTCGGGAGCACTACATGGGAGATTTGTAGGGTTAATTCCCATAGATAGATGAATAAATAATTCTTAAGAGAGAAGAGAAAAGGTCTGTCTTGGTTATTACCATGTAATCTAATTATATTCCTAAAATAGTTATCCCTCAAAAGTACTAAGTACTTCTCTTTAATCAAAATGAAATTTCTACTATTATTTACTTCATTTTTCAGAGTTTTGAAGCCTAAAATTCCGCCACTTTTAGGAGTAATATTTATAGTAAATCCTGGTACTTGATATGTTCTTCTAAAAAGTCCATGCTTCACTAATTTATATAATTATAATTAAATTCTGATCGTAAGATACATTTCTATATCTTCTAGAAAGTCCATGCTACTTATTCGCAAATTTGCAGTTCAATTAATTGGCCACAATTTCGGAACATATGAACTTTGTCAACGAATAAAGCTGAATAAAAAGGCTTGTTAATAATCGAAAATCAAGATGCGGAAATGCACCAAAAAGAAGCACCAACAGTTTCCTGCACTCTGGCATTGTCCCACTTCCGCTGCATACTTATGAGCTCCTTCCGCTCCTGATTTCGCCCCACGTATACTTCCGGTTAATTAAGCTCACCTTTTGGCAGCAATCCGTTCTCGATGATGCGAGCCTCGAGCAGCAGGCGTGGCAGGAGCAGGCAGAGGGCGATCAGGATGTGCACGAAGGCCGCCGTTGGTCCGCCATGTGTCCACAGGGCACGCAGAGTGCCGCCCCGCGATTCCTCCTCGAGGCCATCCTGCGGCGAAAGGGTGCAGCGCCGCTCCCTGGCACCGGTGGCCAGTTTGATGCCGTCGTTCGCCAAGTTGCCAACCTGCCGGGCAAGTCCACAGAATTCGAGATTATTAAAATGTAATATGCAGTTCGGATTCAGTGGGTCGGAAGGGGGGAATGGAGTGTGCGAGTGTGCCAAGTGTGTGTGCCAAATAGGTTCACATATGCAAATGGTTTGCCTTCTGGGGGGGATTCAGTAAGCCGGTCAGAGGACTTGCCAATGACTGTTTGCACTAGTTAACAGGCATTTGTTACCCTGGAATCTAGCTTCAAAATATATTTAACTGTTTTTTATTATTAATTTAAATGGGATTTAATAGAAATAGTAATTTAATAATTCAATAATTTAATAATTTGGCCAAAAATGGAATGAAACCCAAATACCGTTTATATATCGAATCGCCGTTAAAATCTTTGTTATTTAATAATAACATACGGTTTTTCAATCAGAGCTGAAGAAAACCCAAAAAAGTATGCTTTAAAAGTATCAGTTTTGTGAATTATTCTAGTAAACAAAGGCGGCTGCTGTTATTCACTGAGACTTATTTTTTGGACAAATCAAAATGCAAAATAACCATAACTTGGCCAAAACAGCCTCAATTTCAAATCGGTAAGCCTTTCTCTCTTAGATTTTATTTGGGTTAATAATTTGCATACCGACTTTCAAAATAAAAGAAAATAACATTTTATTCAATTTTTTTTAATTTTAATGATGTAACCCCTTATAAAATTTTGAAAAATCGACCAAAAATTTTTTACTTAATATTTTATTATAAAATAATTGTGATTTTAACGGCGATTCGGAATATAAACGGCATTTGGCTGTTATTTAATTTTTGGCCAAATTATGCTCTCCAGAAGACCTCAAATATACGGATTTTTGGGTCCTTAAATCGGAATTTTTATATCCTAATTTTTGGAAAAATCAAAATGCAAAATAACCATAACTTGGCCAAAACAACCTTAATTTAAAAAAAAAAATACGGAAAATAAATGAATACAAAATGTAAAGCTGAGTTAATTAATTGGGGAGGCTATAAATACTCAAATTACGAAATACAGCAGAATGCTTATAGTTTGATAATTCAATTTACCAAGATAATTGCCATGATGATAAAACCAAAGCTCTGTTAGGCATCTTTGGGTGAGAACAATGTATGTTCATCTTCGTTCTAATCAAAATCAGAGTGCCAAATAATGTATGCCTCTTAGCAGCCGCAAAATGCCTATTCTCTGGCTGGTTCCTCTCAATCAGTGACATCTACTGCCATATATTGCCACATAAATTATCCAGTTGTTTCGTGCGGCAAAAACATTTCATAATTGCCGGCAACAGGCAACTAGCCACAGGGACTGTCAGAGCTATCCTTGGCAACCACCGGGGTTGACCGCACACCAGTCCCACAATTTAGTGTCCTCCTCCCTGGGGCTTGAAGCAATTAATACAAAAAAAATGTGCCCATAAAAAATTCACACAAACTGCGACAGTACTTCAATTGAACATGTGTAGAGTAAAGCCCACAAAAAAAGTGAGCGCAAAAAGTGTTTTTGTTTGTTGGCTGTTTTAGTGCATTTTTTATGGGCTCGCGATTTGAGCGTTAGAATGGGAAAAACCAAGGCATTGCGCATACGACGCGTTGGCGCATAAACAACAGCAACTAAATAAAGGAAACGTTGCACGTGACAAATGGCAAAATGAAATATTTATATACGCGCACACATGCATCTATTATTTCCCATATATATACACATATATATCCTCACGTTCGCTCGCCATTTATTTGGCGCGGGTGGGAAAAAAAAAGAGCATAAAAATCACGTGCACATTATATAAATAAATGCGAGCTGTCGGGCTTTTAAATTAAAAACAAGCAGACATCAGCATGATGAAGGAAGGAGCTTCGGCTCGAGGTGGATCTCCATCTCCATCTCCAACTCCATCTCCATCTGCATCTGCATCTGGATCCGGTTGCTGGGAGCTGGGAGCTGGAGCTGGAGCTGATGCCTGGCGACCGGTAGCTGAAAATGGAACTCGACTCGACGCTCACTTTGTTTTGCTGAGCTCCGGTTTCGGTTTTGTTCCGTTCGTCTGGTTTGGTTTTGGTTTCGCCCCGTTTCGTTTCGAGCAGCAACAATGATTGCAATTTGCAAAAAGCGAAAATGCATTTTAAGTGCACACAGCCAGGGGAGGGGACTGGCATGGGGAGGACCCTATTTGAGTGCCAGGATGATAATGCATTTAAATGTGCCGACATTTTGCGGCTCCTTCACCGCCGGCGAATCAACTCGAATTCATGCCGGAATGGGATGCACCCCTTCATTAACGTTTTTGGTTTATAAAATCCTCGGTAACTATGGAGGTTGTCAGTCGAAAATGTGTGTAACAGAAAGTATATAAAATAAAAAGAATATATATTCTTGATCAGCATCACTAAGAGAGTCGATTTAGAAATATGTATCTCTTTTTCCCTCGATCTATTTGCATGAGATAACAAGTTTTAGAGATTATAATTGCAAGAGCTATCAAATTTGGTGGCATCAATGTTTAAGGTGGGCTTAAATCGTATATTATCTGTTCTTTAGAAATACCATTACTTTAAGTAGCTTCTGCTAGAGTAAACGTAATGAAAGTAAAGAAACTGTAATGAAGAGAATTTTTAATAGACTTCTCAGCTATCATCATAAACTTTGGGGTATCCAGTACCAATTCAACCAGCTCGTTTCCGGCTTTTGAAAGTTTGTCACTCGAAGCACCTAGCCCATTGCAGGGGGAGGTGTTGGTCAACCATTTCGTTAGTTGTTCTCTCTCCACATATGGATGTGGGGTGCGGTTTACTCTGCCACCCTGTCGTTTCATTCGTTTAATTTCGAATGCTGTGCAAATATGAAAGTCGCAAAGTTTTCGCATCTCGTTGTTATGGCGGTGACAGTTTGCAGTTCCCTTGTTGTTGCCCGCTCTTTAGCCGGCTTTCCCCAGCTGCTTGTGCCCCGACTTTCCACCGCTTTTCCCACTTTCCAATTGCCCCAAAGCCTTATCGGGCGACACATACTCCCACCCCGCAGGAGTGGTCGTAATTGTGACTGGTCTGGTGGTCGGTCTGCTGGCGAGAAACTAAGCAAAAACTATGAACTTCTGTTCCGTTCCTGTTCCCAGCGCTGGCCCTGTCCTGATTTCGGGACTCTGGTCTCTGGCCAGGCTCTGATAGCCACGCCTCAATGGTCAATGTTGGGATTTTAGTTTGCAACCAATTTCTGTTCGATGTCCTTGCTGTTGCCTTTTATTAAACGTTCGGCGACGTGTGATGGACCGCAGAGCCCCCGCTGTCTGTCTGGTTTCAGTGCAGCCAATTTTGCCTTTTTCGGATATACTTTAGCTGTCACTTCACAGGAGTAAAAAATATTAAGCAAGAAATAGTTTTAAGTTTAATAAATATACCCTAATACCTTAACTTATTTAAAGATGTGTTTATTGACATTATAACTCAATAAATCCCATTCTATCCTATCGATCCTAGTTCCTTAAAGTCTCTAAAAATAGTTAAAAAATATTCTTTGGCACTTTGAAACTTAATTGAGTTTCGCTATAATAGAATACAATCATCTTTATAAATATTATTCAACATCAAACCCACTCGAATATGTAATCCTCTGCTTCTGATATTATAACTCAATAAATCCCATTCTATCCCATCGATCCTAGTTCCTTAAAGTCTCTAAAAATAGTTGAAATATATTCTTTGCCACTATGTAACTTAATTGAGTTTCGCCATAATAGAATACAAGCATCTTAATAAATATTATTCATCATCAAACCCACTCGAATATGAAATCCTCTGCTTCTGTAAGAGTACCTCTTTTTTACGATTTGCTATATTTTTTTAAGGTCTAGTGTCAGCACTGGCTGTTACCCCTCTCTCTGACTCTGCTCGTTGGCGGCTTTCGGTAGTTTTCCCCAATTTCCCCGAGCTTCCCTCGCTTTTCATCGCCCTCTGTCTGGCCGCTGACTGATAGGCAGCATTTTCCAGCATTTTTTGGTCGCTCTTGATGATGGCGTTCGGGTTGTTGATGCTGCAGCCGCTTTGTGGCTGTCTGGCGATGGTAAAAAGGAATATTTGCATACAATTTGTATACCCTTTTGTATTGGAGAGAGCCATAGTAGAGATTTTTGTGACGGGCCTATGAATTTTAATTCGGAAATCAATTGGCGACTGTAGGGTTTTTCGTTAAAAACTGTATGTTGTACTAACTAACAAAATGAAATCAAAAGAACTACTTTATTATTTAAAAAAATACAATTTATAAGGATGGAACAAATTTCAAGGCATCAAAAACAACCTTATAATAATCAAAGAAATATTTCATAGTGTAAATAATAAATTTATGCAATTCATTATTACTATATTCATCAATATAAGTAGCAGAGGAGATAATATAAAATCGCAAAACTTCCTAACAAAACCAGAGTTCATTTAGGTATTAATTAAACCCCTTGGTATACCCCTTGCCCAGGCAATACTCTCACTCTCAAAATGTGTATATAAATAAGAGTCTGGGCTGGAGCACACACTTAATGGAATTATGCCTTCGCTGACAGAGGGAAGGGAAAAGGACGACTGGAGCTGGAGCTGGTCCACTCCCGTGATGGGATCTATGGTCTGCCTGCTGTCACATCGACTGGCCGGTCCATTCCGGACCTGGTCTGTGGCTATATGCCGGACCACTCCAGCCCCAATCTCCCACACCAGATGCCTGCAGCTTGCTTCCATTTCGCTTGTTTTAAAAACAAGCCAATTATTTGAGAAAACCAACAGAGGGAACGGGGCCGGGGTAGAAAGGACGAGAATATGGGGACGAGGACCTGGAATGACAGCCACTATAGTTTTCGCATCACAGACCAACCTAGCAGGCACAGGGAAACAAGGACAAAAATCTGTGAGGCAATCCCACAATATTAAAAGTATTTTCTTTTTTAATCAAGAGCTTACAGCAGAACATTTAAATGCTACATTTTCCTGTTTAATTTCATTTAATTATTCAGGTTTCCTTTTGTTTTTTAACTATTTATCCTATTTATATAAAATACAAGGAATTTAAAACTGTTTTTAGAGAGGGTTGGTATTAATACAGGAGTCTAGGAAGTTAAAACCCTTTGTTGTAGTTTTATCTCCAACAGTAACTTCAAAACAATGTAGGCCCTATTTTAAATTTCCTATCTTCAACCAAATACCGCTTCTTAAATACTGAACTATTTCTGAGTTAAATAATTATATTTTCCAGTGCAAGGGGCAATTACCCCTCTTACTCGCCTGTCTTCCTTCCTGTCTTTCATTTTAAGTGGCTTTTACCAGTCCAAGGCAGGGACGGAGCAAAAGGTGGTGGAGCAAATGCCGTTTGTCGGTGATTGTGTTTTTCTATCGAGCTTTTTGCCATCAGCGTCTGCCATACACTATATAGATAAATGATAAATAAACCACTACCGATCTATATACGCTGGGAAAGGGGTACGGAGAGCTCTATGGCTTGGCAAGGGGGAAATGCGAGGGGAAAAGCCATAATTGCATTTATTATGCTGATAAAAACAGAGACACTAAGGGAGCTGGCAAAAGGGGACAGTGCAGCAGGAGTACACACAGGACACACCAATGGAGGACTCTCCGCCACGAGTGTGTGTCTGGGTGTCGTCAGCCATTTTGCGGATGCATTGAAAAGGACCCTCAACGTATGCTGCTCCTGGTCCGGGTCCTGCTACTGCTTCTGTTTATGCTGCTGCTGCTCCTGGTGCTGCTGTTTTTGTTTGCAAATAAATTTAATAACAAGAATAATGCCACTAAAAATAATTCACAAAAACACAAAGGCAGCCGGGAGCAGGCAGACAACATAAAAAATTTAATTATTGAGTGCAACCGAGCACACACAATATACACACTGGCACACACACTGAGGTCTGAGGGCACTCCCACACACAGTTAATTATTGCAGGAGCATGATCCCGTTTAAAAACCCATTGGAACCCTAGGGCCATGGCACTCACCTTAAACACTGCCGATGTGAAAAAGACTGGCAAAAGGATGAAGACCACTCCGGAGAGTACTATCTGCAGATTCAGCTCGGCCACGGGCTCTATTTTCCACGGAATCAGCGAGCAGCCTATAAAAATATAATTTACATATCAGAATTACATATTTTTGTTAGTTTGTAGAGCATATTATACATATACTCTCATTTACCAAAAACATTTAGCTAATAATTTTTGTATATAAATGTATGTAAAGTGAGTGAACACGTTTAAATGAATTCTTATATTTGCTTTAAATTTATTTCTCTCGGAATTACAGAAAAACAGGTATCTCATATTTATGCAAAAACAAAGTTATGCTCTTTGCTGGGCATTAACTATAATGGAAAATAAATTTATAAATTAATTCCGCTCTCCCTTTTAATAAAAATATATTTTCAATTATTGGAGCACATAAAAGCTAATAGTAGCTTAAAAAAATAGCACCATTATTACTATGTGTTAAGATTGGAAAAGTAGAAATTACAAGTGGTCAAATAGCTAATAAAAAAAAGAGAGAGATAAGTGCTATAAAAATCCATTAGTTCTTCGTTTTAACATCCGGAAAATACTAAAAGAACGGTCAAAGAGCAAATAATTAAACTGTAGTCTCTATTCTGAACCTTCAAAGAATCTCTTTCCTTTTTTTGCATTTCAAGGAATTATTAAAGGGTTCTCTTTTACAAGCAATATTATAGTTGGCTTTAACAGTAATGGTGCAAGTAAGCCAGCTTCTATCAATCAAGAGGTAAGTCCTTGTACTTAAGAAGAGGTAAGTCATTGTACTTCAGTAATCCTAGTGATGAAATCCGCTTACGAGTTCATGAATTATCAATGAATTGAGAATCAATAATTTATAATATACATTTTACTTAGTGTGACATAATTATTAATCTTATCAACTTTAAGTGTTGGAATTCCCTTACAGTAAATATATAAATAAATGACATAAAGTCTTATCAACTTTTAGTGTTAGAATTCCCTTACAGTAAATAAATAAATAAATGACATAATTATTAGTCTTCTCAACTTTTAGTGTTAAAATTCCCTTACAGTAAATAAATAAATAAGGAAAGTGAAGTCCGAGTAAGGATCTATTATATGAACTTACCCAGGAACCTGTAGGCCCCATGCATGGCCAGGTAGCCCTGGAACAGGGTGAGCAGCACCCCATACCAGATGGACCAGAGCGAGTTGAGGTGCAGATAGCTCCCCGAGTCGTGGCCGGGATGCTGCAGGCTGGTGTAGCGGCTCTGGTGGCGCTTCGACTTGATGTACTTGGCCTGCAGCTGCTGCTGCTGCTGCGTGAGGCTGCTGCTGGCCGTGGTGGCGTTCGTGAGCACCGAGTTGCACAGGCTCGAGTTGAGACTCCCGCCGCCGCCGCCGCCTCCAGAGGCTCCTGGTCCGGATCCACCGCCGGATCCGTGATGCTTGCCGCCCATCTTTGGTGGGGGATTTGCTTTGTTCGTCGCTCGCTTAGGTGGCTTCTCCGCTTTCTATTGAGGTCTTTGCTCGGCGGGGCGACAGCGAATAATGTTGACAATCAATTTCCGTCTATCTCCGCTCACTATTTGTATTGATTCTGTATTGATTCAGAACGCTGATTTTCTATTTACTCAAGTGCTGCCGATGATGATGATGACGATGTTGCTGCTGCTGCTCATTGTTTTGGCCATTTCCCAATCGAGTGGCTGTTGGTGTGGATAATATTTGTTCACTGATATGGCTCATTATAGCGTCCGACGATTCTATTTGCCGGCGCATATTTTCGGAAATTTCTGCCGTTTTCCCCCGCCTTGATTGACACTGATTCGCTGTGACTGCAATGACAGAGAAATTTATTTGCGAATTAGTCCTGGTCACAATAAATCGTATATATATTGCATTTATTGAAGTTATCTGTTCTGTGTAGTATTCTTATTATATTCACTAATTTAATTTTGTGTGCGAATATATGACAAACATTTTGATCGGATCATTTGAATAAACATTATTAGATTCAGACTTCCACATCAATTATTGTGTAATGAGGAACAATTTTAGAAGTTAAATGACTAGACATATGACCTCATTAGTGATTCACTGGAATTTCTCATTATTAATATTAAATACAATACAAATTAAATACAATACAAATAAAAATCTGTTCATAATACGAGAATAATCTAGTTTCTGATATTTAATATATCCAAATTGTTATTTATCAATAATAATAGACTTCCACAACAATTATTGTTGATGGGAAATAATTTTAGAAGTTTAATGACTAGCCAATGACCTCATTAGTGTTTTATTGAAATTGTCATTTATTTAAGTTATTAATATTGAATACTATACAAGTAAATAAAGCGAGAGTATTCTAGTTTCTGATATTTAATATGCTAATAGACTTCTATAACACTAATGTTTTGATGGAAAATAATTTTAGAAGCTAAATGACTAGACTTATGACCCCATTAGTGTTTCACCGGAATTTCTCATTATTAATATTAAATACTATACAAATAGTGTGCAAAATCTTTTCATAAAGCAATAATAATCTAGTTTCTGATATTTAATATATTCAAATTGTTATGTATCATTAAAATACAACCTTTTTGTCTATATAACCTCCAATTAAGGGGTCCCAATTATTTTAATTTTATTGCCAAACAATTATATTATTTCGACCAAATACAGCCGCAGCCTTTTTATAGTGATTACACTTTTTTAATTAAGCATTCGATTATGTAATTAGGCAAACAATTATCAATCTGCAAAGCGCTTTAAAAATTCATCGGATGAAAAAACCCTCTTAAAGCGTAAATAAATTATCAGCCGGCGCAAATCCGAGCCGTATTTTAATTAGTCACCTGCGGGGATGTTGCAGGATGTTGGCCGATAGCCAAATTGACGCGTTAAAATTGGCAACAATTTAAATAAGATTACAATTTTCCCCAAAAAGGGGGTTGGGTGCGGAAGGGGCCTATAAATCAATCCGCTGGGAAGGCCAAAGGAGGAGTTTCACCCGTGCGCGGTGTCTGTAAACCAATTCTGGCACATGGGAGTTGCAGTTGTTGCTGCTGCTGGGTGTTGCATGTTGCTGTTGCCGCTGTTGCTGCCCCTGCTGGGTGTTGCCGGCTGGCTGTCGCATAATTAAGGCAACTCTCGCTGCCAGACAGACAAATGCGACGGGAGAACCAGATCCTCCGGGGAGAAGCCTCCTTTGTCTGGGCGCTTGTTTAATGCGTCTCGCCTCGTATGCTGCCACATAGAAGGCAACATAATTATAGGCCAAAGGGACACTGTCCAAAAAGTGGTTTTTACCAACATCGGAATCATATTTTAAAGTCTGAATCACAAATATAAGTTTTTGTTATATAGCTTTGACAGAGAGAGCTTTTACTTAGCCAAGAATCCTTTATAGTATTTATGACTTCAAGGCAAGGATTTAAGAAAAGCCTGGGCTCTTGATAGACTTTCCTGGTAACACAAAAGCCTAGCACTCAAAATCTAAGCCTATACATATATATATTTTTATAATTTGCGGCTGTTCAGGGGCATATTTTCGCCAAGTGCATTTACAATGTGTAAGGCAGGTAAACTATTGCTGCTTGGCGTGTCGGTGTTGCATCTAACATGTGTAGAACCGTTAACATTATGCCGCTCCTGCTGACGCCTTTCAGCCAAATGTTGCGTTTTGTTCAACACAACCGCGAGTTTGCCAAAGGGAATATGGAAAATGGAAAACGGAAAACGGAAAATGGGAAATGGGAAACGCAGTTCCTTGGCCTTCCCCTCTGGCTGTCGGCTATGCAAAAATAATAAAATGTTTGCAATTTGTTTCGCGTCCTCGCTGTTTGTAATTACGCGTGTTGCAGCAACACGGTTAACAAATGGGCGGTGGCTATATGTGTTTTTAGCCGCGTTCTTCTCGCTGCCCAGTAATTGACACGATTTAATTGATAATGGCCGCAGCCGTGTTGTGTGCAGCGAAATGTCAATGGCCAAGGGCCAGGAAATCGCAGCGGAGTCGGCATATCAGTTAACCATCTGCTGCTGGCAATTGGGAAAAAAGGTTACAAATTATACAAGTACAAGGCCAGGTTTGTGAGGCTCTTTAAGTCTTTAAACTGTTATATACTATACATAAGAAAGAAATGTCTGTATTCTTCAATTACTGCGACAAGTGTTTCTATAACATGGCAAATATTTAAGTTTTTTACACATCAAACAAAGTTTAAAGTATAAATACTCTTTAATAACTCTATGTGACTTTAAAGGGATATTCTTAGTTACTGGTTCCGTTTTAGAACTATATATATTCCTTTAAGAGAACTCTATGTGACATTAAGTATTTGTTATATCAATTTCAAGGTTCTTGATCTGGAGAAGTCAGAAATATCTAGGAAAAAGTCCTAGAACCTTGGAATTTATTCCTAACCCAATCTTATAGCTTTAAGTCCTGTATTTCCGGTAATAAACTGTAAGGCGTTGAGGTCTCAATTAAACTGTAAGCCTGATATTCTCGGCGTTTACCTCCAATCTGCTGCCGTATTCACACAGGCAGTAATGCAAACACTGTCAGGATAAGATCCCGTAAGTCCCGTTCCGTTTGCTCTTGCCAGTGTCTCGTGTTGATATTAATTTTATGGTAATTACAATCTCCACCAGCCCAGCTCCCGGTGCCGAGTTCTGTTTCATGTTCGTTGGCTGCCGGGGAGTGCAGATCCGGGGGCCATGTGGCTGCCTCCCCGGGAAGGGAATGAGGGGTGGCTAATGTGCTACCAACTCATCCTGCCACTCCCTGGACTTCCTTCCTGGCCCCTTCCTGTCCTGACATACTCAACATCAGATTAGCCAGCCGCAAAAGTCATAAATGCAGATGTTTACATTTCTTTTCCCGCCCCAGCTCTGCATCTCCATCTCCAGTGGCTTCCTTTGGGGCATTTGCTTTGTCTTAAGTCGCTGCAGTAGCCACGGGGGATGGTTTTGAGGTGTTTGGGGGTGGGTTACGACAGTCGAGGCATAGACGCAGATACAGATGAACTTTGCCCCCGTCCGTGGGGCAATTTGTCGCGTTCGCACGACTTTTACGCAGATGAAACGGCCACTTTATTGCCGTCATGAGGTGTGTAGGTACACAGAAAAAAATGCTGCCACTACTAGAAAAAATATGGTAAGCCTCGGTCTTATATTTAAACTTATTTTGCAGTTGCTGTAGATTTTATGGCAACCCTGACTCACAAGTCTTAGCCCGGCCTCTACCGACACACTCACAGTAAGTAAGCAATGCACCAGTGCAGTAAACATTTAATTTTATGGCTGAATCAAGCCCTTTTTAGAAATAATCATTTTTAATCATTGCTATTTTTTATGTAATATTACAATATATTATTATTTTCATACCTAGCCACTTGGTTTTATTTCTTAATCACTCAAATGCCAATCTAATATGTTAGTGTCTTGCCTGACGTTGAATAGGTTTCACGAAACACCCTATAAACAAAAATTGCCACATTTAATATATTCAATTATTCTGCGCAGTGTATGTGTGCTTGCTGGCATTTCCTTTGTGAGTCGTGGCGTAAAATTAAAATGTTGTTGGAAGCAGAAGAAGATAGCGCAGCTCTGGATCCCTTTTGCTGTTAATGCAAATTAAAAACTTCACTCAACTGCATTTATTTGGTTAGCACAGTTCCCCGTTCTCCTTGCCACTTCCACATACTCCGCCTCCCCTCGAGTGACTCATTCTTTCGGGCTTCTTATTTTCCCCCTCGAAGGGCGCAGACTCCACTTCAAGTAAGCGGGGGCGTTCCGCCCTCGAGAACAGAAGGGAGAAGGTACAACAAAATATGCTAAATGGCTCTTGGTTCCCTCTCACCCCAAACCCCGAATTCCAAGCTCACACATTGCCTCTGGCATGCTCAAGTGGCCCACTCCGGCTAATTTATATGGCCAAGTAGCTTCTCTTGGCCCTTTCCCTTTTCTTTTCAGCTTCATTTGTTTCTTTCCTGGCAACCCTTCTCCACTTTCCACTGGCCACCGCCACCCACAATTTATTTTTGATGGCCAAGCGGACATTGTTGAAGAGCTGAACAAAGAAAAACAGTGGCAATTTCCTGCTGCTTATATATTATATATTTATTTAAGCTGCCATTGAGATGGCCTTTATGCTATTTTGCCATTTTGCATAAATGAAAATGTTGCATTTTCTTCGCTGCATCACTTGCTTTTCTTTTACTTGTTCCTTTCAAAATCATACACAATGCAAACTCTCATTCCGGCTCCTGCATCTTGGCAGTTGGCTTTGTTTCAGGAATCGTGACAAAACTGCAGGGCACTTGGAAAAATCAGAAGAATTGCAGAAATATTTTGAGATCACATTTCACAACTTTGTTCTGAATATAAACGTTAAGGGATGTCTAATTTTGGTTCTAATTATTCTCAATAAGTGGGGAGTGCCACAAAAATTTTGAAATAATTTTAAAAGATACCTTAAAGTATGCTCTAAAACATATAGACACAATTTGTGGCATAGTTTTTGACACAGTTTTGAAGTGATTTCAAAAAGCTAGTGATGTCTGCAGCAGCCTCGAATATATAATAGACTTTAATGAGTCCCAGATACAATTTAAAATATATCCCTCGCAAATATTAAACAAATCTAGGGGTACATAACTCCTTGGAGTTGCCAACCAAAAGTTAGATCACTTTCTTTCACCAAAAATCGCCCTTCTTCCAGCCCCCGTTAATTACTCGATGCAACTTTATTTTCTTGCTGTGCATTAGCTTCCCTTTAACCTTTATCCCCCAAAATTTACTATATGTCGTGACTCACTTGTTAAATATATTTCAGCAAGAGATGCCAGCAAACAAGGAGGAGGGAAAAAGAAAGGCGAAGAATTTATTTTCTGCATTGGCTGGCAAAAGTTTTTGGCCTGGCTTGCAGGAGCGGAGACGGGGTTGCACGTGGCATGTTTTGAATTGGATTTACACATGTGCCGAGTTAATACGTGACTGCCCCTGCCCTCCCCCTTTTGGCCAGCGTATGGTGACATTTTTTTCAATTTCAACTTTGCAGCAGGCAGGACGTGAGAAAGCTGAAAATGGTTTGCCTACATTTTCGGGACTAACGGAAAAGCCCCCAAAAAATTTCAACTAGGTAAAACGGCTAAAATGTGGCAATTAATTTTGATTTATTGTAGCCGCTATATGTGGAACCTTAACTATTATTATTATTTTTTAATTAATTATATTATGAAAACTAGGCATAACATAAGTCAAAACGCGTTACTAAAATCAATTTCAATTTTGTCCAGAGGGTTAGAGCACCACATTTAGGTCAGTAAAGTCATAAATAGCCAGGGAAACCCGAAATTACCAAAAAAATACAAAATAAACAGCTGCCAAACAAAAAGCAAGCCACCAGAGAGTGGGCAAATTTATGACTGCAATTAAATTGCTACCAGAGGCCAAATAAAATTAAAATAAAACATAATAAACTACATAAATTAGAATGAAAATCGCATAAAATGGCGCCGAATGAAAGCTGCGCTCATTGTCTGCATGTAAATTATCGCATCGAGGGCGCGTTAACCAACACTGGAATGCCACCCAACCACCCAACCACCCCTTAGACCACCACTATGCCCCCAAAAACCACCCGAAATGAGCCGCATGCCACCACTTGCAGACGGGCTAAGCCAAATATCGCGTTGAAATGTTACCAATTTTTGAGAGCGCTTAAATTGCGGTACACGGGGCGTAGGCAACCCCCTTCAGAATAGTAAGGGGGGGCTGTGCAAAAGCCACCCCCCACGGGCATTCTGTCGCTTGCATTCCCAGAGAGCACTTGCCCCCGGGCTCCGGCCCCTGAGTTCTGGGTCGTAAAAACGCCGGCGAATTTATCGCATTCGAATGGATTTTCCGAAGGGTGGAACTTCGGAGAGGGCTGTTATTGTGCAATGGTCGTAGTCAGCGGTCTGCTGCTGCTGTTGCTGTTGTGCACATTGCATGAGTGAGTTTGGCAGGTTCAAAAAAAATATATTCAAGCGGCAAACTTTGCCGCTTAAGAAAATCGATGGATCCCCCGACAACAACAACAACAACAACAGTACCTCCCCCAGACGCTAGGCCACCCCCTCATGTAAGCACATATACACAGGTGGGTCCTGAAGGCCCACAGGACACGCCACATTAAGCGGCATTTTGTTTTGACATTTCCGCAGCGCCAGCCAACATTTTCCTTTGGGTTGCCTACTTTTCCGAGCAGTCCTTACAGAAAGCAAAACCAAAACAAGAAAAGGAACAATCTACAATGGAGAGAGGCGGACAAAAAAAGGTTACAGGGAAATTGGAACTGCGCACTTGGCAAACAGAAAATGGCAAAGAAAGTAAGAACAACCTAAAGCCGCTTTCTTCAAATGTTGCACAAGAAATAGACGAAAAGCTGAGTGGAAAATTTACCCTTTCAGCATGGAACATCTAAGGAAAGAGTTCACCCATGGCAATGTATGTACTATTTTGTGTTAAAGAAAGGAAGGACCCCAAAAGATATTCCTTGAAAGGTTTGACGGAACAAAAGTCATTACGATGTCCTAAATTAATTATACGCTTCAAGAAAACTTTGGTGCACTGTTAAAGTTAAAGAAACTCATATTTTAAATAAAAAAAAAGGCAGTAAGATAAGATAAGAATGAATTATAAAATGTAAGGTGCATTTTTAATATCTTATTATTACAAATTTAATAATATTTTAATATTTAGTAAAAAAGGAAGGACCGCAAAAGGTTTGACAGAACAAAAGTCATTACGATGTCCTAAACTAATCATAGTTTTCAAGAAAGCTTTGGTGCACTGTTTAAGTTCAAGAAACTCATATTTTAAATAAAAGATTAGTGGTAGTAATAGTATTTATAAGATTAGGTTTAATTATTAAAATGTAAGTTACCTTTCAGTGATTAAATTATCACATTTGTATAATAACAAAAATTATTAAATATATATTGCCTTTTTGCACATTATGCACATGCTTTTTGGACATTAAATTGTTAGTAATATCTGTTGTTAATGCTAACTTATAATAAAATAAACTACCTTAATCCTCGATGCTCAATCACGTGTATAAATATTAAATATATTTCGTTTGCGTTGACTCCCCGATCTGTGAACTAAACTTTGCCATTTGTTTATTTTTTCTGTTAATATTTCTAGCTATCGGCGATATATTTTTTGTTCTTTTTTGCTTTCCCTTACCCTGTTCCAAATGATTGTGAAAATCGCATCCTTTCAATTTCAACAGCGGCTAAAATGGGTTTTTTAATTAAGCCAAACTAGGATGGTTGCCAAGAACAACAATATTTCACAATACCCTGGCCGCTACAGCGACCCCTTGGCCGCCGTTTATTGCAAACTCGTTCAGTAGTGATATGCCATTAGCTAACCGACCAACTGACCAACTGGCTATGAGCCGCTGTGCTGATGTGAGTGGTAAGCAAACAGATGGGAAAACAAAAGCGCAGAAAAATAGGGAAATTCAGCCTCCAGCACAGCGCAGCTGAAAAGGGGAAAAAGCCTGGGAACCCGTGGCTCGCAATGAATGCTTTGCAATTGAAATCAACTTTGGCATGTTGTTTTCATCGTTACATTGACGGCCCATCGATGAGCACAAAACCGCAGCTCAGCGGGGCGTATACGTAATATTGATTCATAAACACATTTCGGAACGTTAAGTCCATACAATCAGAAGCCCATAGAGTAACACAGACACTCTGAAACACACACAAAACACACAAGCACATGTGTAGATGACAGAATAATGTGACTTGGCCAGGATTTAATTGATTTTGTATTGTGTGGGGAAATCGGAAAATCAGTTACAAGCATTTTCACTAAGCCATCAATAAGCCATTGAATAAATTATCCTCACTCAATTCCGTACATTTCTGCACATTTTAGCAATAAATTGAAGCGATTTCAGGTATGCAAAGGGGGCTTGGGGGCGGCAGACCGCACAAAAACAATTGAAAATGCTGGGATTTATATGACAAGTTCAATTATTTGCCGTTCGGCAAAACGGGGGGCAACAGGGATATATCATCAATCAGGAAATTTGAGCCAAAAGTATGTGGCTCCAGGCCCAGACCGCAGCCAGGCGAGCAGGCGAGACAAAACAAGCTAAAGGCCAAAACCGCTGGGCAATGAAGGATCAACTAGCCAAGTGACAGGACGAACTGGAGCTAAGCCGAACTCGAACGACCTGACCCAGCAGCTATTAAAAATAGCACATGCCAGTAAAATTGAGACGGCAGCCCAGGCCCAGGGCAGAGGGTTTCAATTTCACTTAATAACAAAACCGCAAGAGCCAACGGGCCAGCCATCCAACGGTTCAACGGGCCAGGGCCAGGGCCAGGTCCAGGGCCAGGGAAAAATCATCGACAAAACAGGGGGGCAAAAATAAGTAAGGAGCTGCGAAAGATGAGAAATGGCCAGTGGTCACATTTGAGAGAGCAGCAAAGTTGTTGCTCGAGCTGGAAATACAAAGCGGAAAATGCAACCGCAACTGCCGGCAGCTGCTTTTCCTGCACCATCTCCAGCTCCTCCCTTTCCTCCTCCTTTTAGCAAGTACTTCACTGGAAAAATGGCATTGTTTAATCTAGACTTCGAAATCATAATCAATTTATTTTGATGAGCCAAAGAAATATAAAAGCTTTTCGGTTTATTGCCACAAGGTTTATTTCCTTTGACAGAACACTCGCCAGAGATTAAAAAGCATGATTTTTGACACTTAGGCAGACACAAAAACAATTGTATTAAATTATCTAGAATCTATTAAAGCCTGGTCTGTGAAAATTCCGAACCGAAAATGTATGTTGGAAGCATTTGATTGCTTGCGAATAGAATTTCTGGGCTTAAGCCCTTTTAGATTAAATGTTGAGCGAAAGTAAAGTTTATATCAATGATTCTGTGCTTAAAGTTTGGCATTACATTTTGTTTTTGGTTGATAAATAGTTTTCTTTCACAAAGTCAGCCCAGGAATTCCATTTATTAGAACTGTTTTTAATAGAAATGTGAAGTCCAGTGGCTTATTGTTGTTTAAAATATGAGAAGATTCCTTACTCCTAATTCCTAAAGATTCCCTTTTTGATAATGTTTTCTTTTGGGCCAAAAATGTGCAGGCAAGAAGACAGAGATAGAGGTCTATTTTTCCGCAGTGTTCTAGAAAGGAAAAAGTGAGCAAAGTCAGCAAATCAAATGGCATGCAGATGCAGATGCCAAGTGCGTTCGAGTTGCAAAGAGGATTGGCAGGGGAAGGACCTAAGGGAAGGCCGGGCTTGTACAGCTGGCTGCCACATGAATGCCGATAGTTGTCAGAGATTATGACACGAGAATGCCACAGCCAGGAGATTCACCAAAGGATGAGGGTGAATGAAAAGCCGGGAGGGTTGGGGGAAAACTTTCAAGCAATGAACACATTTGCGCATATTTGCATAAAACTCGCTGCAAGGACGAAACTGCAGCGCGGGGACCTAGCCAAGGAAATGCCAGAGCAACTCAAACATGGACATAAAAATGGGCTCACCCTGACATCGCGAAACCTTGATGCACTCTCTCCGAAAAGGAAATGGGAAAGTGTGCAGCCGGAAATTGCTGATCGGAAATTTCACCTAACTGACGTTTCCTAATCATAAATCGAGTACTCGATGTCATTCAAGGGAATACTGAAGTAGAAATTCCAGAATATATATCACAAAAGAACTTTTACTTAAGTCATTGTATTTTATTTAATAACCAAATTATTATAAAGTATATTTATAAATAAATTTAATATAAACCCATCTGATTACTTTATTTCCGACCAACCCAGAGCATCTGGATCTTGAGACTTGATACAGCCGTTCCACAGCAAATATTTTGCCATAAAACTTGATCAAGTTGGGCGAACATGCAGAAAGGGGGCGGCCCACGATGAAGGAAATACTGAGGCCAGGGAGTGGGCGGGTGACTTGGTACTTATTGGGAATTGTGGAAGTTCATGCCTGGAGAAAACTCATAAAAACTGCTGACAACAACAAGCAAAATTACAAAAATGTATTCCCAGAATGCTTTAAGCGCTTAGCCTGTGTGAGTAAGTGGGCGAGAGAGGCAGCCAGAGTGTCCTTTGCCAGCATCTTTATCTCCACACACACTCACGCTCACACACGTGGCGCTAGAGGAAGTCTATAAGGTTCTATAAGATACGATTATTAAAAATGGAAAATATTTTTCTACCCAGCAAAGGGATTTGGCAAGGGAAAAGGATGGAAAGCAGGGCACCATGCCTATCCCACCGTTTGATTGCACTTTATGCATATGAATGAAGTTGTTTGGCCATAACAAAGATAAGAGCGATAGGCCAAGATAAGATGAGATATACACGGAGTCAGGGCCGTAGAGAGAAGGCCAGGCAGCAGTGGACCAAAGAAAAATCCTAGACAATTTGCATTGAAATCGAGTAATGGCCGATAGAAGAGAAAACCAACTCCAGTACGGGTCGCAATTAAGTTATAAAAGCAGGTGGTGGGGCAAGGTATGGCGCCTAGTGGCAGCTTAAGTTGCTGACTTAGTTAGTGGCTGGGAAAATAAAACTTTTGCCAACGCGCACAACCAAAGTTGGCTAAATTGTGGATAAAAATGCATTATTCATTTAGGCGGGGAGGTCGGCCCTCACGCTCTTGCCCCCATTTACACCGAAAAGAATATTTGTTAGAAACATTTCGGGCATAACCCGTTTTCTTTTGTTAACCAAAATTATTCGTGAATATTATTTAAATTAGTATTGTTATAAAAATGCAAAATTTTATTTGTTTAGTGCAGTGTTGTGTCATCGTGCAAAGAACATATTAAACAAATATTTAGAAAATTACAAACAAACATTTTATTGCCTGTTTTTAGACACCCTTTTCAGAGATTTCAAGTCTATAACGATTTCTGAAGCTCATTTTATCTGCATCTTTAGATTGAATATACAGATTAAAAAGGTACACTGTAAGTAACTTTATATAATTTATATAATTAGATTTTAGATTTCAAATTAAATATTTTTAGCATAAGTCCCAATTATTTGTGTAGGTACTCTAGGTTTATAAATATCTTTAGAATAAATCCAATTATTTTTGGAGGTAAGATCTAGATTCTTAATAAAATATATCTTTTGAGTTATGTGAAACTTTAAACCTTACATTATTAGCTTTATAAATGTTCCTTATATATATATCTCTTTCTCTTTTATTCAATTGTAAGCCCTCTCTCTCGCTCTCTTCATCCCAACCATTAGTCAAAGCGTCAAGCGTAAAATGCTAAACTGAAATTTTGTGTTGAACAAATGTTGACAGCTAAGGCGGGATCCGCTCCAGCCCCCCACCGCCCCCTTCGCCCCTCCGTTGGGCAGCTCCATTAGGCGGCGCCTTGACAGCTGCTGGCAGCGATGGAAGCGCTGCGACAAAGTGACGCAAAGTTTAATTGAAATTCTAATAGGAATTTGCACAAAACTCGGGCGGGCGGATAAGCAGGAGGAGGTGTGCTGCGAGGAAAACACCAAAGGACTGACTTCCCGCAACTTCAAATTAGTTTTACATAATATTAGGTATATTGAAAAGCGGGCTACAGGTCTTTTTCGCAGCTAAAAGGGAATGACAAAGGCATAGACACAATTGTAGAGCATAGTTTTGTAGGGTACAACTTAAATAAAACATAGAGAAGGATTTAAGGTAATTTAGAAGCAAGCCAGGTTTTTGATTTTCTTGCGAACGGAAAAGGAAGTATGAAGTAGATTTTCCTAGAGCTTTGCCAGCAAAGAAAGCTCCTAATTAGTGAAGCAAGACTGCATTTAAGATTCTATATATGTACATTGCTAAATATAGAAATCCATTTAAAGGTAATATGCATATAGCTTCTCCTCTCTTGAATGCCAAATCAGTTTTGATGCTTCCAAAAAGTCTGAAGTAACCTAAGATTCCAGCGAAAGCCAACTCGAATTCCCTTTGATTCATCAGCCACTTTTGGTTTCTTGGTTGGTTAAGTTACCAGGTCGAAAGCCACTTGAAGAATGAAGAATGAAATTTCCATTTGGCCTTATGAAAATTAAATGAAGCCAGAGCCCCAGACGCCTCGAAGTGGAGGGGAACAGTTAAAATAAGAGGTCTGGGGGTAAGGGCACTAAGGGTGCTAAAGTCAAGTGCCGCAATCGTTTTGGTTTAGGGAGCTAAGTGGGCGTGCCTCTCATATGGCACAAGCTGTTCATAATTTTCCTGCTCCCTCGCCAACGAGAAACGCCCGGAAAACAGAAGGAACATTTTCCAAATTCTTCGTCTTCGTCTCCTTGTTTATTTGCCGCCGGGCTTGACTCTTTCTGTCATTCTATCCCCGCTCACTTTTCCTGCCTTTTTTGAAGTTTATTACATTCAACTTTCTTTGGGCCAAAGTTAAAGATTTTTTCCAAATTGAAGCAGACAAATTTAATGTCGAGATAAGAAAATGTGTAATGTATATAAGTGACATACACATGCACACGCAGCTGGGCGAAATTCGAGTTGCCAGCAGAGACGTGGATAAGGGGAGGAGCGTCTTTTGGTAACATGAAACTTTCTACATCTTCTCTCTTTTTTACAGAGGTTTAGAATCACAGCTGGCAGTTGAAAATAACACTTATCGCCCTGGATAAATGGGGGTGCTGGGGGCCTGAACAGGGGAAAGGGGGAAAGGGGGATAAGGGGAGGCCTCTATAAAAGCGGGTTTATAGATATGCGATCTTTGCTTTTTATTGGCTTTCATGGGTTGCGAAGGAGGTAAAAAGCTCGCCTGTCGTTTGTAGTTTTCTTACTCAACTTAATCCCTTCTTATTGAAAACCAAAACGAGGCAAAAAGACTGCCCCAGCCCTTAGATAAATCTTTATGTGTCTGAATCGCTGTTCTGGGACGCTGTGTGTATGTGGGGCACGTGCGGCCTGAAAGGCAGTTTGCAGTGGCTTGAGAGCCAGGAAAATGCCTGGCAACGCTTTAGACCAATTCGCAGTCGAGCAAATTTATGACTTGATTACAATACGCATACGCCCCGTGGGCCGGCGACACACAACGACTCGGCGCTGAGTCTGGCGGGAAATTAGGCGGGAACGCAGAAGAAAACTTGTGCGCCAGTTGGTCCCCAGCAAATGGCAAATAATGTAATAATATGACAGAAGAAGAGAAGCCCGATAATGCACACAAAAACCAACAACAACAAAAGCAACAAAAAAAGGATGGATGGAAAAAGCGAGCCAGAAGAAGGGGCGTGGCGGCTGAAGGCGTGGCTGTGTAAATTGTGGTGACAACAATTCAATTTAACGCCCCACTGAGCTCAGGCGCAGTGCTTTCTGGCCATTGTTTTCTCTTCGCCTTTTTACTCACTTTTTCTGCGCTCGGTTTTCTATTAAATTTAATTTAAATTTAATTCAATTGATTACATTTCCTTTTGACTGCCGCCGACACACAGGAGACTGCTAAAACCCATTTTAATTGCTCTTTAAAACAGCTCACACATCGCGTAATATTTTACGATGTCCAGACTGGTAGCTGTCAACTCATAATGTGACAGCCGATGGAGATTGATTGATGTATTGACTGATGGATGGCTGGCGGGCTGGCTGGTCGTATTGAAGATCTGCCATGAGCCGTGTTGTCTGACTTGTCAATATTTTGGTCTGCCGAACTCTCTTTTGTCATTAAGAAAACAAGAACTGTGAAAAATACTTCAAATAAAATGAAAATAACGAGGAGTTTTCCTACAAACGCATAGAATACCATAATCCCTGGTTAGAGGCCTTTTTAGGGAAACAAATATATTATATAACTCAATATATACTTCAATTTATAGTCAGCAATTATTAGCAGCACAAAATTTTACTCTAAAAACATTTTAAACATTATTACTATAAACTATATACTATATACTTCAATTTATAGTCAGCAATTATTAGCACCACAATATATTTCTCTTAAAACATTTTAAACATTAGTACTATATACTATAAACATCATGTTTAATTTATTTTAACTAAAATTATAGATTTTATTCAACAATTTTATATTAAAGAGAGGGACTTTTCTGAAAGTCTAACCTTGTTATTTTCAGCGTATATGACATCACACTTTTCCCTGTTCTGATTTGACAAAATAAAATGAAAAATTATTTCGGCAGAAAATAAAGGAATTTTTCATTCTATCGAATTACAATTCAATTGCCTTCAATGGCATGTGTTGTCCTGATGCAGGAGTCCCACGTTTGCCCCTCTTTCTAATTCTGCTCTACCCCATACTCACACACCAAAAACACACAGCTAAGCAAATGTATATATATATTTATGTTCCGACCATGGAATACCCGACACTCAAATCGTTGCAGATACTCTGGCGGAATATATAACATTTCTGGCAGCTAATCATTGTCTGACTCTGGAGGTTGGAAATATATGTATAATATCCAGATCTGGTATAGGTGTGGATATAATAAAAGCTATACGTTAGTGTTATATTAATATTTTCATCCTTCACCGTCCTTTTCCATTTTTTTCCTGTCAAATACCAGAAGATTTCTTGTGGCGAATCTCTTATCTCCAGCTCGACCCCTATATACCCTTGTTTTCACACGAGGACCGGGTATCACAAACACATCCAGGACACATAGAGGCCAAATCTAATAATCAGCTCGCCACCTAACGAATGGGAAAATGTTGCTGGTGGAAAAGCGAGGGGGGAGCAGGAAAAACCATGAGAAATAGAGAGAGCTGCGGTGGGAAAGGGCAAATGCGGTTTCTGCTGGCGGTGACATTTGAATTTTTGGCCATTTTAGCGCAAATTTCTTTATTTTTATATTTTTGTTCTTGCTGTAACTGTTTATTTGTTTCTCTGCTACCCTACTCACGATTGTTTGGCTTGGTTTGGCTCGGTGCGGCGGGTGCTTCTTGCCTTCTTTCCCTTCGGTTTTTTGCTCTTTTGCCAGAAAATAACGTGACATGCATAAATAATTGACTTTTCACAAAATGCGCCATGGCAGCGGCAACAAACAAAGGCAGTGGGAACAAGAACAACAACAACAACAAATGCGGACTGGAAGAAGCGGAAATGAAATATGGCGGAATGGTAAAATGGCCAAATAGTGAATGCCAAAATGGCGGCGGCCATATTGTATTTGGAAGCAGGAGCTGGCGGGAAGGCGAGAGAGAGCGCATACAAAATGCCATAAAATATTTATTTGCAATGTGAAGGCAGCTGCCACATGACGAAGGAAATATTCCGATGAACGAGATAACTGAGAGAGAGGCGAAAAGATGAAGAGGCACAGGATCGGGGAAATATATATTTTAAAATCAATCCAAAAGGCTCTTGCCATCGGTTTCTCTGCCAGCCGGCAGGCAAAGGGCCGGGCACCGGCCAAATATTATTCCTGATTGTCAATTAATCAACTAAATGGACCCGTTATTGTTACCATCTATATAAACATCGAATTCGCTCGAAGTGTACACAATGCATATTCATCTAAACGGACAAATCAATTTGCCAAAATGAAAGCCAAACAAAGTCGAGATATTGGCCAACAACAGCATAGGGCAAGCGAAGTGGAAAAAGCAAAATTCCTGCGGACAACGGACTGAAGTCCAACTAAAAGCATAAATATTTAGACAGAATCTATTTTATACAAATAAACCGACCCACCAATTGTTGGCTAAAGCATTTACAGCATTGCTGGAATGCCCATCGAAGGCCAAGCTTAAGGGCATATTGGACAGGATTTCGGAAAGATTTTATATATTTTTTAATTAACAATATGTTTTAACATTTCAGAGTTAAGAGATCAATTTGTAGCTTTAAATGAATTTGTGAATGTTTATGACTTATTTTTATAATGCTTATTAGGAAATCTTAAGGGGAATTTATATTTACATAGACACTTTAAGAATAATATCAATTTCATTTACTTGACATTTGACTTGACAAATTTGATTGATTAATGGCTTAGTAAACTCAAAACATATTTTATAACTTTAAGATTATACGTTAAATATTTTCTTGAGTATTATTTTATGTTCTATAACCTTTACTATATTCGCAGTCAAGCAAGTTTATGACATAATTACAATACACATACGCCCAGTGGTCACATAGTGATCTCTAAATATATATTATAACTTTAAGATTAAACCTAAAATATTTTTCCGAATATTATTTTTCGCTCTAAAGCCCTTTTTATAATGCCTACACTTTGGCTGACAACGCTTTAGACTAATTTGCAGTCGAGCAAAAATTATGACTTGATTACAATACGCATACGCCCCGTGGTTAATGGCTTAGTGACCTCAAAATCTATATTATAACTTCAAGATTATAAAATATTCTCGTGAATATTATCTTCCGCTCTAAAAACCTTTTCTATAATCCCCACACTTTGAATGGGCAGCCATTGAGTCTGGCCCATATTTTAGTGGCTCTTTTTTCGACAATTTGTCGCAAAGTTTAGTTCTTTTTCTCGAGCGCTTCTGGTTTTTATGGCCAATTTATAAACTCGGCTATGCTGCGAAAGTGAACGAACAAATACTTTTACTTCCATTGTGTCGCCATAATAATTTATAAGCCATTCCGGCGGAACTGTTGCTGTTTTCAGGCACTTCTGGGGAGGCATTTACTCACATGGTTGGCGGAGGCCTCTTCGAATGGTCAATTTGCTGGCGGCCATTCGGAATTATTAATGGGCAGGCTTTGCTAGCTTTGCGGCGGCGGAGGGTTATGGAGACTGCCATTTTCTGGGAGAGTAAATTCAATTTTGGTTAAAATGTTTTCAATGTAACTGCTTGCCTGCAGCCCTGTAATTGCATATGGTGTGGTGACATATGCCAAAAATGTGACTGCAATTCAAGCAGGAAACCAGAAACGAGCAGCGACTAGACACGGACATTTTTGGGGGACATTTTGTGTAGTCGTTGGAGGCAGAAGGACTTTGAATGTCTGTGCATTGTCCTTTCGGTGTTTTGCCCCGTTGTGTTGTGTACTTTATGACTTGTAGTCACTCGAGATGTCCTCCGCTGCTCTGTACCGCCCCCAGCCGTCCTTTTTTGTAGCATTTCAAAAGTTTTTCAGTGAGATTGCAAGCAAACATTTTCAACATTGTAGTTGTTGCTGTTGCTATTTGGGTTTTTAGCATGTGACGCCATTTGTGGTACAGTCTGGAAAAGCCCCATTTTCCCCCACTCCCTGAAAACTACGCACGTTGAAAGCAAAAGCAAAAGCAAGAGCCCAAAATCCCAATAGCACTTTTTTACCCACTCCTCAAGTAGAAATGGAACCAGAAAGGATCTAGAATTCTTGCTACAAAACCCACACGACGCTAAAACACACACACCGTCTACCCTTCTTGTGTGTTCGAAAGTCCATCTGTGTGTGTGAGTTCTCAAGTGTTGAAAGTACATTGTTGTTGTTGTCGCTGTTTCTATTGTTACTTGGTCATACCCTCGAAAAAAAGGGAATCTACAGATAAGTTTTGGATAAACTCGACTTTAAGTTTTTTTTATTAATAAATAAAATATAGAAGAAATTATTTTGAATATTTTTAAAGGTCTAAAAAAATTAGAAAACCTTCAATAGCGTATTGAAATCACTTAAAAGATCAGATGTGCACTTAATTTAGTGCTTTTTAGTGCTTTAAATATGATTGCATACTTTTAGACACCTTTAAAGTTATTTTTTCTAAAGCCAAGAGATTTCTCAGTCACCCTGAATATTTTTATATTTTATATATTTTAATTGTCCATTTAGAAAGAATATTTTAAATGTTTTCTCAATAAATTCAAGAGGAAAAATAATATCTCAATCCCTCTAAATCCAAAAATGCAAAAATATACAATAAAGCCGCAACTTGAGCTTTTATAAAAACAGGATATATCCCTTTAAGGACTCCTTCCAGGGCACTAACCGAGTCTCACAGTTTGACCAACCTTTTTCACTTATTTGCTGTACTAGTCACGGGCTTCCGTTTTGTTTTCTTTTCCGACCCGGACAGAGGGAGTGGTGGAAAGTGTCCAACTCCTGCCAATGCCTTCCACCTTTCCCACCTAGTTTTCCTGGGCTTGGGGAAGAAGGGGACTAGAGAAAAGGGGAAATTTTTTGCCTTCACTTCACCGCTTTGTTTACGACCAAATCCAAAACAATGGCATTTTTGCACATGAGCGCATTTGAGCCAAGTTCTGCTGGCTGTCGTCATACACTTAAACTAAACTTTTCAGCTGCTGCTGCTGAACCGAGTTCCCCCCGAGCTCCTTCCGTGTGACTAAAAGTCTTCCTGGCCTCGACTTGTGCTGCATATTTAATCCTTTTTGCCTGACTCCTGCCTCTGGCCAGAAGTGAATTATTACGGGCATCTTTCCTGCTCAAACCGAAGGATATTGGGGGCCAGTGGAGAAGGAGGGGCAGCTTGCTCCTTTGGAATTGCAATTGCCCGAATCATTCGACTCATTGGCTTGCCATTTCTATTTTTTCCTTGCACTTTTCCCCAACTCATCTTTGTTTGCCGTTCGCATTAGTAATACAAATTGCACGGGAAAAGTTCAACAAACTGCATTATAAATGGAGCAAACAGAGAGAGCTTGAAAAACCCCGAACATATCCAGACTGATGGCAAAAAATGTTCTGTTATTTGGGTCCAAGCTCAGGCAGTGCTTTTATTGCCATTTTATCGATTAAATATTTGTGAGATTTGGGGAGTTTCCAAAGGCGAACTTTCCCAAATGTCCTTTCAAAAGGTTCAAAGAATTTATAAGTGGAATATATAACAATTCAGAAAAATGGATTCAATTTAAAGGAGAAGTTACAAGGAAAAAAAATAAAAACAGTAATTATTAATACAGAATATTACCTGTTTGGTAACTTTTTTATTGAGAACCAGAAAAGTTCAAAAACTAAACAGAAAATGTTTGTTTTTCACCACATAACATATTTTTCTTTTTTCACAGATTTATGTTATGTTGCTTTTTTTATTTTATTGATCTAAAATTACTTTATCATATACATTTGATTTAAAGCCAAATGCCGTGCAAACAAATCACAAATACCTCCATAAATTCCATTCAACTTCATATATCAAAATATTTATGCACCGTATAGTCTTAATTGAGTTTATAGCCAGCGAAATCGCAATGCGAAATTGAATTTATGGCAAATACATAAAAAACAAGAAGGCTAATAAATATGCAGAAATAAAAATCAACTTACCATCGATATTAATTGGCGGAACCGCAACGCGCTTTTATATGAAAGTTGGTTCCGATTGGTTTGCCTCAATTCTCTTTGGTTGATCCTGGAAAAGCAGGAAAAAACAGAAATGGATATATAAATAAATTGATTTATGTTGGCAACAAGAAATCGATGAATCAAATGCCCGGTTAAGCAATAAAGCCAAAGCCGCCACATAAATAAATGTCCTGGCTATGGGTGAATTTAATGATGAATACTTATTCCCCAGGACAGTGGCTTGGTTAGAGGCAGAGCAGTTAAGCCTCAGTATTATTAATATTTCAATTAACAGCTTTGACTGTGATTCGTATTAAAAAACCACTTAACATATCACAAACTATCTATCTGAAATACTATAAACCTTGATTAAAACAGTGTCCCTTCTGCCTTTACAACCCATCAGCCAAGGCAATTATTTAACAAGACCACTTTGTGTGTTTATTGACTCTATCGAGTGTCAAAAATAGCATCACAATCAGCAGAGCTAATAAAAACACAAACAGCAAGCGAGCAAATAAAAACCACAGCCAAGAGGAAAGGACAAAACATCGAATATATATCGAGCACTAAATCAAAAAATAGAAAAGCAGTCAGGAAACATTATGAAATCAGCGAGACTCGGCCCCCAACGGGCCGAGAAGGGAAAAAGTTTGGCCAAGGAACATTACTTCGAAGTATACTTATGTCATATTATTGACGATGATGGCAAATGAGGCGAGAGGAGCGATGGAAATGAGGCGGGGAACGCTGGGGCAACGTGCCTGTCTGTCAGCAATTTCATCAGCTTAAACTGATGACAGTTGAAAAATGTGCTTCGACTTTTTTCCTCCTTTTCCCATTTTTCCTGGCTGCTTTTCTATATTTAAAAATACATAAAATGGCGGTTGACATTTGACAGGAGTGGAGAAAAACGCAAGGGAAACGAACACAGAGGAAAACACATATAAGTGTGAGATTTCAAGGAATAAGTAAAGGGTATCTTAGGAAATATATTCTTTGATTTTTAGCTTAGAATATTTATCATTCTTAAAGGTAAAACAATACAAGCTTGGGCTTAAAAGTGGAATTTTGTATTCTTAATTGTAAGATTTCCCTGATGATCAAGAAAATGTTTTTACTAAGATAAGTTACTTTCCCAAACACCCAAAGTTCTTTTTTATTAAAAAATTATAATCACTCAAATGTACACATAAAATTCAAACCAATATCCTTCTTATTATACTTTAATTCAAAAGGAAGCTAGCTATATTTTTATATCCGTGTAGATGCCTGTCAATGACGAGTTCCCTGTTAGCTAAGAAGAAAGGCAGTCAGAGGCAGCTGCGTGACATCCGCAAAGTGCGGCTCCTCTCAGCCTTATGCAAATGACATGCGCTGCCCGGATTTTCTTTCCTTTTTTTTTTTTTGTTTTAAAGAAGACCTTATTGCGGCTTGCCGAAAATCAAACAGCAAATCGAAAGCAAGCGCCGCAGGTGTCCTGTGACATTCAAGCCAGGCGCTTGTGCCACAAAGTGTCTAGCATATCAGACGACAAATCGGCCACAAACAGTGTCAAATATTGCCACCACGGAGGGGCGGGCCGCACTCAAGCCACTAGACTCAGAGCACCAGCCACAGAAGCCCGGGCAGCACCACCCACATATAGTGCCATACCGCAAGTGAGAAAGTTATATCCCTCCCTACCCCGGAAACTTTCCACATGCCGGAACAATTTGCTTCGCTTTGGAGACAAAGCCTTCGACGCTGTCCTCTGCATAGCAAATATTGCTTGTAATTTAATTAATCTCCCACGAAAGTATGAAAGTTTGACCTGAACCTAATGGGTATGGGAATGGAGGCGAATTGTGGGATTAGTCCAGTAAACTTGGGCAGCTGGAAACTACGCTGGGCTTATGTAATCAAGCTGGAGAGCTGAAAATTGTGGTTAAAATATAGCTATATTAATAAACTTATTTTCTGGGTTTCCGGGAAATTACTTATACTAATATTACTCTATTATTTAGACCGATTTAATTAAGAGAATTTATTGAAAAATACTTAGGTATTATATATATTATACCATTAATCAGGAATTTTACGTTTCTAAATACCTTTTTAAGATATTCAACTATTTACCATTGTACTTTAAATACGCCCATACCTCGCTATACGGCCGCTCTTTATAAGGCCATTTGCTACAACAGCCCTCTACAATTACGGTACTTTTTCGATTCACGGCCTCAAATATTTCGCTATAACGCAAATAAGCTCTTTTCACTGTCCATATGTGTATCTACTTTGCGGCGAAGTTTCATGAAACGTGTCTAGGCCGTAAAGCGAGGTATATGTTTCATAACATTTGAAAACTCTATTTGCTATGTGCCGTTTAGTAATTAGTGGCAATCTGTCAATCTCAAATATTTGCTTAGACCAGCCCACTTATTGAGCCCTCACTGTTCCCGCATAAATTTGTGGATATCAATTAAATGCAAAACACAAACACAAAACAAGGGCGTTGGGCAGAGCGTTGAAAATCTATTAGGAGGCCAGCCGAAAAGTTTTGCCAATTCCGGCACGCACTTTGATTAATTTTAAGACAATAATCATAAAGGACGTTCAGTCCGCCCATTCCGCCCCCCGCTCTCTGCCAGTGCCTTCTCGCTCGCACCCGCTTTAATGCGTTTACGTGCCTGCAAGAATCTCTATAGCATACTTATCCGGCTCGCGCTCATAGAGAACCCAGGCACGTCCCTTGTCCGTAGTACGAGTATTTTGCTCCTTTCCTTTCCGGGTTAGTTAATTTCGCCGCCTCGCAGGCAGGAACTTTAAGTCGATGGAAAACTTAATCAAAGTTCCCTACGTCTGCCCGTAGCTCCAGCTCAGCTCGTTTTGGTCCTGCAGCTGGAAAAGTTTCTCTTTCGGGTCGGTTCGGTTCGGCTTGGCTTGGTTTTGGCCCAAAAGAGTTTTGGGCACGCAACACTACGGCCAATGGCTTCGTTAACTCGTCCGGGGGCTTCCCTCTCGGTTTTCCGTTTTCACCTGGCCAAACTGCTTGCGTGTTTGGATGTTATTTATAATATGCTAAGCTCCCTGCTCGCTCCTCCTTTTTGGCCATGTCTGAAGCTCGCCGGAAGCCTTCAACTTGACCAAGGCAGCGGGGCCAATCAGGAGAAAATGCACTACTTCAAGATCTCACACTGAGGGGAAAGATAAGTCTTTCAGTGTTTTAAATAGAAATGGGAAATAGTTCTCAAGAATATATATATCTTTAAGTAATTAAAGCAAAGTACCGTGAAACTTTATAGAAACCTCATTATAAAATCAAATCAATTATTTAAGATTCCAACTTATTGGAATTATATTTATTGCCTGGTTAAAAAGATAAGTGTCAGTTTCTGTTAAGATATTCAGATTTTATATTTCTATTTAAATATAAGCTTTAAGAATTTTCCTCACTCACTTACTAAGGCATATATATTATATATAAAATATATACTGACAAGTGAGCGATGTTTTCCACTCTGGCCAGGCTCCAAGTGTCAATTGCCTGGAGTCACCAACTTTCCAATCGCTCAACGTCTTTCAAACATAATTCTCAAAAAATTGCTGAGCTCGTAAGTTTTCTAAAAAAAAAATGTACTTATATCAAATATATAATATTACCTACCCAGTCAAATATATTTTTCTTAGTCATGAAGTTTGATGGAAAGATGCTCTCAGGCTACAACAGATTTGGCCTGCCCCGTCATACCGAAGAGCTGTTCAAGTATATTATATCCTTGGGCCTGCCCATGTTGGAGGATGAAAAGCCACCTGAGGCCTTCTATGCCGACTTGGAAAAGACCGGGGACGTTGAACTGAGTTTTAATAGGAAGGGAGACCTAGTTGTCACCCAATATACACAGTTCGACGAAGAGATGATCCGTGATCCACCATCCAGGTGGGTTCTTCCACTAATTACAGTGTGTTTCACCGTTGTTGGTATTGTGGCTTCACTGTTGATTCGAGGGCAATGACCCTGGTAAATTCCATGCTTCAGACATTTATACATTTTCTTTCTAAGCATCTACGACCTGGCCAAGGTGCTCTTTGAAACGGCCGTGTAGACGACCCTGATCAAGGAATCTGCTTCTGCATTTGGGTAAGTTTCCATATCAATGCCCGATTGTTTTAAAACCCATCCCCCACAGACTCAGAAATCGAACTCCATCCATCGACTCCTCTGCCACCCGGCAACTGATTTGCTGTTTTGTTATTGTTATCGTTGTTTTTTCCGGAGTAACAGAAATATACCCATCAAGCCATATTCTATAACCACATAAACGCCTAGACAATCTATCGTTCGTTCTTCCTTTCATTCTTTGTAGATTCTAAAATTCTTTTCCCAATAAATATAATTTTCAAAAATATAAATTAAAATATTAAACGATTTTCCAAGGATTCGATGCCTAATTTTTCCCAGTGCTCGACACCTTGCCTTATTTTCCAGCCACCTCTCTGGCGGAGACTCCTCAATGGGTGTTGCCTTTGTGGCGTTTAACTTTTAATTGGATTTCAGTTTTGGCTTAGTTAATGGCTAAATGAGTTCAACACTCGCTCCTTTCGCTCCTGTTGATGTTGTGGTCGGTCTGTGCAAAATATTAGCGCATAATTTCAACAATTACTTCCACCGAGTGACCACTGGAAACCCCATCGCCAGGCCCTTGGCTGCTTAATCATTTGCATATTTCATTATAATTTCCACTGTTCATTCTGTGTTCCTATGAATAATTATCCTGCAGCTAATTCAAGTAAGAGTCTGCTAGTTCAAGAAGTGAGGCTATAAACTTGGCTAAGATTGATTATTCAGAAGAAGGAAATCCTAACTTTAACATGTTTTAATTCAAGGAATCCTGTGGGCTTGCCTGCGCCCATCAAAGGTCATTTGATGCCCGGGCTCCGAAAATTCCCGAGAATAATTTCCATATTAGGTTCATTGAAATGGATTAAAAGGAGCTCTAGAACCAGGAAAAAAAGGAATAAATTCCTCACTCAGCTTAACCAAAAATTTCTTAACAAGCAAAATGCCAAAAACCACCCAGAGTCATACCCAAAAAATCCGAATTTAACCTCACGTCACCCCCAGGAGCACATTCCAACCCGCACCGCCCGTGTAAACACTCACACACATTCAGCGCCATCAACAATTTATCACGGCAAACTGAACGAAATCTCATTTGCAAAAGAAGCCGGCGAAATGGGCGGGGAAAAAGTTTACCAATGTTTGTGGGCGGGGCGGGGCCTGCTCCAGAGCTTCCCAAACTGTTCGGAGGGGGGAAAAAAAGGAGAGGAAAAACCCGAAAAATAAAACATGACCAGACGGAAGCTGCGACAAAGCAAATTTATGTTTTCGGGCAACAAAAGCCAGGAAAAGCGAAAGGAAATGCGTGCCAAAGGGTTCTGGGGAGTCTGGAAAGTTGAGGGAAATAAATAAGGAAATAACGTTTAACTTTCGCCGTGGCGAGGGGCAATCAAATTTTGCAAGCTGTGCCTGGGGAGAGTTTTCCATCTCCCGGATTTGTCCTCCTTGCCTGCCTCATTTATCAAAATCACCCGGAGAAATAAAGAAATATGAGCGTCGAGTCGGGCAATTTACAATGCTGATCCCAATATGATTGCCATGCGGAAAGAACTAGCATGAGTAAGAGTTGGTAAACAAAAAAAAAAAACGTCCTTATTCCCTTTGTCCTTTGGCATTGAAAAATGAAAAATTCCCACCAGGAGCCAAAAAACAAAAGGGAAGTCAACAAGCACCGAGTGGATGCAGACACTCGGTCGCCGTTAGAAGAATGTGTCACCTTGCTCCTTGCACCATCCAACCCCTCATATCCTTGGCCCCGCCCCCGAATAAATCGTCCTTCTTGCCACTGGCAAAATTGTTGCAGCCAAATTTACGCAAACATTTGGCTGTAGCAATCTCGAGACCTACGGGGTGACTCAACTTGGTCTTGGACTCTTCGGGAGTGTGTGTGTGTGTCGGGTCTTTGTCTCGGTCTGGTTAATGGCGCACAAGGACTTTAAACTTTTTTATTGTCAACTGAAAAGTTTCGTTCGCCATCTCGTTTATGCGCTGTATGAACTCTGCATTTTATTTGAGAATTATACAAGTGTGAGATAAAAGGGAATGACTAGCACAGCCAAAGTTTGAAAATGCATAGAAATGGGTATATTCATTAATTATATTTCTAAAGGTCTTACAAAAGTTTTTTTTTCAAAATTAATTTCCTATAATCTAATATGAAAAAGGATAACGATACGGAGTTCATATAAGAGGTCTATCATTATAAATAAACATATTTTGAAACCCTTTATTAATTAAGAGAGATAGATTACGTTCGTCAGTGCCTACGTCACCGATCACATATTTTCCTGTATTTTGAATCGGTTTTACTCCGGTTGTAGAAAATGCTTAACATGCTTAAAAAGTTTCAAATTAATTTTCAATTAATTGTGTTTCGTAAACTGATGAATTTTTAATGAATTTCAATAAATTTTTTTTTTTAATTTGGACATACGTTCATAGTCCCGCTTTACTAAAGACCTTAAAATATCAGTTGCGCACGAACTCTATTAAAAGTCGAATAGAAAGAATTGTTCAATTCGTGCTAAGAGCTAAACTGAATAGTTAAACGGATTGAGCTTGATATGAAAAAAAAAATACCAAGGTATATATAAAAACCATTAGCATTTTTTATAACTATGAATGAACCCAGTATAACCATGTGCCACCAAAGTCCTCATTAGTTAGCACGAACATTTTTAGCAAGACATCCTGCCACAAAGGCACACACAGAACTGGTGGCGTGGCAAAGGATAGGATGTGATCCTAGCTCATTGCAGCAAATGATAAATTTTGCATTTTCTTGCATGGTGTCCGTATTTTTTTCGGGAGTGTCTTCCTTTGTTGTCTGGCGCGTGGCATTAAATTCTTGGCAGCACAGATTGAGTGTCCTGGCGGGGAATAGTGGGATATATGGGGCTGTGTAAACGGGACAGGATGGGAAGCCTGGTGTGGCATGTAAATAAGTTGCAACGTGGCTGCTGCAGGGATTTGGTCCTCAAATTTAGCGAACAGGCTAGATCCTTCGTCACTTATAATTTATGGCCGTTTGAATGGCGGCTTAGAAAAGCCGGGAACCAGGAGCCAGCCCTAGACTAAGCCCACGCTTCATCTCCAGCAATTTGGCAAGGGAGATTCCTGTATCCTCCACTACTATTCCCACCTGGCATAAAACAAATGAAACGGTTTCCATTTCCCACTTCATTAGCATTTCGTGCTGTCACGTTCCGAAAAATGCCCTTCACCGGGTCCCACATGGCACATCCGCATCCTGCCATTAGGGCAGGCCTGTAAATCAAATTGCTGGGAACCCTTTTCTCGGGTCAAGACATTCTATTAGTTAGCCATTTTCACGCCCCGAACGGGCGCTCTGCAAATGAACCTTTAAACTGAGCCCCGAGAGGTGACCCCTCACATATCGGCACCTTGCGGAACACTCACGCCCACCTTTCACCCACCCAACCTAACACACACACACCCCGCACACACAGCTGCTACGCATGACACACACACCCCCGAACACCACTCCCCTGGAGTATGGAATGCCCTCTGACTAGGCAAGCGCATTCAAACGTCAATAAATTAAAGGTACAAATGTAATTTCGTATCCCGACAACGATGGGCAAGAAAATCTAGAAATTCCAAGTCGTAAATAAGGTAAAATGGCAAGTCGAGACCTTAAATGCTCTACTAAATCGATATTCTTAGGATTGGGGATAATACCGAGTCCTTGTCGGATTGTATTCAGTAGAAAATAAACCAAAAGCAGAAAGGAAATCAGGGTAATCCCCAATTATTTGCCTCCTTTCTTGATTTAATTTAATCCATGGTAATCCTAGCCAATTTTATAATTTTCTTTAAACACAAATAATTTAAGTAAGCACTATAAAAATTAAAAGTATAACTGTTACTACAATTAAAAGTAAAAATCTCTTGATTTGTTGATGGTTAATAAATAATAACAACTAAAACAGCAATAATAGTTAGTTTTGCATTCAGAAATCTATAAAATATAAATTATTTATTATGTTCCTTTATTTTCTATATAAAGACAATTTCCGTTTCATATCAATGACAAAATAAAAACATTATACGAAATTGGAATCATATTTTAATTAAGAATTGCCAAAGCTAAAAATAAAGGATGAATTTAAATAAAAACATTGTACGAAATTGGAATCATATTTTAATTAAGAATTGCCAAAGCTAAAAAAAAAGGATGAATTTAAATAGTAACGTTTTTACAGAAAATTATTACATTATATTTATATCTGATTGTAAATTATTTATATTATTTCTCCCTTTTAACTCCAGTTTAATATAATATGCTCTTTGAAAGAGCATTTCGAAAGACGAAATAAAAATGCGGAAGCTAGCAGATAAAAATAAATAAGTATATATTTCCTCCCCATTTTTGGGCAGGACATAGATTAGGGTGTAGCCATGGCAATGGCTGGAAATGAAACCCCCGACCAGGTCACCTCTTAATGTCCTTCTCCCCTATTGATACTTCCCAGCCCGCCCCAGCTTGTACACCCTCGCCAGGTTTTCATGCCTGTTTCAGCCAGTGGCAATATTTTACTCATTTTATTGCACGCATTCCTCATATACCTATGTATGTTTGACCGAAAACACACCTTTCTAGCCAAACAAATTGCAATTTCCAGCCGAGACTGTTTATAATGTGTATTGGTGATGAGATGAGAGCACTTTCAATCTGCTGTTTTGCTACCTTTACACCTCATCGTCATCTGCCCATCATCATCATCAGGGGCTGGACACCGAGTCATCGTCACACATTAGGGGAAGGTGAGTCCCCACAGGTGGATGGAAGCCGGGACTGTAGGCCTAGAGCCCCTCGAAAAGGACAGCTGCAAAAAAGAGTGTGAAGTAATGCGAATTGAAGCACTCGCATGACAACTCGCCGGCCGACCCCTTCGAAATCCCCAGTTTTTATGCCCTATCCATTACCGCCGGTTTGGCCCTTCGGCTGAGTGAAATTAATGGGACGGAAAGTGTTGAGATTAATCATGGCCGCCGCTCTGGTCGCGGAAGTAGCTGCGTCCCCATTTATGTCCTCAAATCCCTGCTCCTGCGCCTGCTCCTTCTGCTCCTTCTGCCGCTGCATTTGCTCATTAAGATCTGACGCAATCTGGGCAACTTTATCATGCAACCAAAAGCTTAAAGCCCCCAGCAAATGGGGCTGGCACTGCGGGTAACTGGGAATTTGGAGCGTTAAAATGGAGCCAGGACCAAAGGCAGCATTCAGCAGCATTTTTCATGCTGGAACAAGGAGGAGCTGGAGTGGAGAGGGAGGCTGAATACCTGGTAAATGAAACTTTAAGCCCAAGTCTATAATAAAAGGAGTCGTAGGAGAGCTGAGAAAATAATCACGAATTGCAGACACCCTAGGATAGAAAGATAAGCACTGAAATGCTGAGTTAAATCGTTTAGATTAGCTTCCAATCGCTTTTTCTAAGAACTCATAGTAAACAATACTTATATTAATTTTTATGTACTTCATATATGAAGCAGAAATCTCTAGAGTTTTGCAATATCCTTAAATTATGTCTAAAAGTATCCAATAAGATGTGAGGTGCCAATTTATATTTTTTTACTATAACACATTTTGTAGCATAGTCTTAGGCAGCTTCTTCAGTGATTTCAAATAACTTAAGTCTAAAATTAAATTAGATTTGCTTTAAAGTAGTTATAAAAATCTAAATAACTGCCCGGACTTTTCCTTACATTTTTTTCCAGCAAAAATGTTCTCTTGATAAACTTTCCTTATATACATATCCTAGGGTACTCAAAGCGTTAAATATGGAACACAGAACACAGAACTATACAGGGAGAGCAACAGAGAGGGATACAAGGAAAGAGACAGATAAACAGACCACCGGTCTCGACATAGAAACATAAATTAAGCAGAAATCTAAGGCAATGTGGGCAGGACTTGGAGGGGGGAATTCGAGGAGCCACTGGAGCTGGACTCCTGCAAAAATTTGAAAAACTTCTGTGCGGGCGGACAGAATCACAAAAATGTTTTAGGCCACTTCCCAGCACGGCCACTTGGGCAATCTGAATCTGAATTAGAGAGGCCGGGAAAGGTGGTAAAACAGGCCAAGATAAAAACACCGGTCTGCCCCCAAACTTCGTCATCAAGCCGAGCCACAAACTAGTGGGTGTCGCTGGGAAATGTATATATCAGGGGCGTGAAAAGCGATAAGCAGCGGGAAAGCACCAAAGTTGACTAACTGACACACAAAGATAGCATAGGCACACTCTAGGACAAATAGAGATAGTCACATACCTATAGATATGGAAGTTTTTGGGGATATTTATCATCCTATACCTGAAATTAGGTCGAGATAAAGGAAAAAGAATGATGATGAATGAATGATGAACAGGTCTTCCTAAATGTATCGGAAGTGAAATGAAGTTAAACTGCATTTGGTATTCCAAAAGCAATATTAGTTCTCATTTTGTATATATTTTTCAGATTATTATATATTAACATATATTTTTATAACTTATTAAGTATTAGCTTTGAGTTTATGTACATCAAATTAAAATGCATTTCGCCTTTCGCCTTGACTGACATATAAATATTTAATTTCTAGTTAACACTTTAAATCCTGGCATATCAGATTGCATCTATCCCTTAAATTTAAACGATTTTTATTCAAGATATTCGAAATAAATTTATTCAACCGTCAATGGAAAGTCCCCATCAGAATAAAAATCCTACTTCTTTGCTAACAACTTGATCTGGCCTTCTGACAATTTGTAATCAACTAAAATGAAGTCTGACATCCGTCCTTATCTGTCACCAGAAACCCCAAAATCAGAGACCGAGAACCAGAGGCTATTTTCGAGTCATTTTTCAATATTTTCCTTGGACCCACTCCCTGCGTGTGTCTTTGGCTTCCCACTCGTTTGTCACTCGAGCCAAGAGTGCAAAATGATAAATATCCAGGGAGAGAGGGACACAGGGGCCCAGGAGCTGGAACACAGGACACAGGACACTCCAACTGTGACTACAACTCCTACGACCCCGGTTCTCCGGCCACTCGTCCGTCTTTTCTCATTTGCACTCGAGGCGATTCAAGTGGCACACTGGCTCCACTTGGGCCCCCACTTTTTCGGTGAGGTTTTTGTGTTTTATGGCCCCGACCACTTGAAGTGATATTTCCTCAATTGATAGGCTTGGAGCAGCCGTAGGGAGCCGCTCCTCCTGCTGGAGAATGACTAAGTTCCGGCGGACAGTAGACAGCCTCAGTGCGGTTATCGACAAAGATTTCCAAACTGCTCCGACAGACTTCTTGTTTCCCCGAGGTCCCCAGCTAAACACGTTCTTTTCAGCGTCTGTCAAACGTAAATGAACGAAAGGAAGCGGCAGGCACATCCGTGGGAGGATATCAGGAATAAAAATGGACAGGTGGTGGCAATGGATATGGAATGGGAATCAGAATGGGAATGGGACTGGGATGGGCTAACCACGAACGATAGATGAACTCTTCCGCTGCACTGTCAGGCAGTTTATAGCTCACTCTTAACCGTCCAACTCTAGAAAGTTTTGACATTTGGCTTGAGGTATTCTGCAATTCCTATCAGGCTGATAACAATGCACTATGTCCATTTATATTTCCTGGACACCCTTTGTTGTTATCTAAGACATCTTCTTACTTTTAATACATTTAATCCCGAACTAATTCCAACCCGTTTTAGATCTATCGGATATCCTAGAAGTCTTCGCAATTGCTTAAAAAAAACTATCCAAAACTATGTTTCAATATATTGCATTGTTAAAATATCAATTTGGCATCTCTAACATTTTATTGCATACTTTTAGGCGCATTTTAAATTCATTTCAAACTGCTAGTGATTTCTGTAACGCCACCGTATTTAAGAAAACAGTAAACCTTAACAGAATCTGTTAGAGATATATATAAGATAGAGATAGAGATAGATATAAATATAAGATAAGCTAATTTACATTTTTCTAATAAGTTTCTTATAATTTAAGATAACCAATATACATATTTTATGTTTTAGTTATATTTCAAAAATAAATCCCAATTTTATTATCAGTTTTTTATCATCGTAGTTAATAGTTAAACTCCATTTTCTGCTCCAATAGTTTTTCTAAAAAAATTTCAACACCGCCTTCAACTGCACTTAAAGTCGGTTCCATTATATTTTACAAAAGGTCCCAAAGTTCGGCTAGCAAGAAGTTCCCTTGATATTCTTCCGCCTGTTATTCTTATCGATTTTTGGTTTACTTTGGTTTTGGTTTCTTTTCCTCCACAATTTCCGTGTGTATGTATGTATGTGTGTGTACAATGTCGGAAAATAAGTTTTCTTTTTTCATCTGGTTTTCGGCAGAGTCACATAGTGATAGAGAAGACGCGGGGCACGGCGGCAGGGCGAGAAGTAGAGACACAACTGTCAAACAATGCGACGGCGAATGGCGTTTGAATAACACTGGCAAATGCAGTTGAGACCTGGGGACTCCGGAGAGTGGTGGGTGGTAGGGGGCGGTTAGTGGTAGGCAGCTAGTAGGGGCGGGGCAAACACTAACGGCGACAGTTCAAGTTGAAGTACCTCGTGTACACAATTGTAATTTCCGTGAATCTGAACGACAACGAATGGCTCGACAATGCAAAAGGCGGGATGAACTCGGTGCCGGTCGGAGATCTGCTCGGAGATACCTAACCCCTCAGCCCAGCTCTTCAGCAGGTCCTCCTCCTATTTCAAGTTTAGTTTTAATGAAGGAAATTTTATTTGGTCAAGTGAAGCTGAAGTGGAATCACTTCATCAAACCATGATAAGAGCAGAGGGCCAAGAGGAAATTCCAGAAAAATGGCCAAAGGCAGTCGAAAGTGAGATAATCTTTTTGGGTGAATAAAATTAAATAATGAAATAGTTTTATAACAAGTTTTAACCTCTTGAATATGGGAAATATATACTATAAAGTGGATTTATGAAGGAAGTAATTTTAACTAGCAAGAAAATCAGCCTATAATATCCATAAAAATATATTATACAAAAATATATTATATATATATTATTCCGAATAGAAGTCGTAAATAAACTTGTCAAATTTAAAGGAATAGCAAAGACTATAAAAATTTGTATTTATTAAACGCTATTGAAAGAAATTAAATATACCTAGTTAAATACAAATACATCCTATGTCTATCTATCATATTTCTTTCAATGTGGTTTTTCTGCTTTAACAGCCTGTTGAAAACAATCACATTTTAAAGATAAATATATAAATTATATGTTTCTTTAAGATCAAGTCACTATGGATAAAGCTAATGTCCTAGATATCCCAACTAATTTATTTTTCTTTGTAAGAAAAGGTTTGCATATTTCTGGAAAATAATTAATTCAATTGACGCCTGGAACGAATACTCAACAAAATGGGCAGTCAAAGAAATTAACACATTCTCTTGGAGTTCAGTTTTTGTTCAAGTGACTCGACGAGTCTCTTCCCGGTGTCCGGACAGTAGCAGGTAGTGGAATAATTTATGGCAATTATTGTGACACGGACAATGACGAGAGGTCGTTCCAGACCCATCCTCCCCTAAGCCGCAGATCGTAATCTGCTAGAGTCCTGCGCAGGATACACACTTAAGCACTTTCGATTAACGCAGAGCACAACAACCAAAGCAAACAAATTGCGAAAAGGCTATAATGGCCACAAAGGATCGCGTCGACTCAGGTAAGAGGTAAAAGGTAAGAGAGTGAGTCAGACATACAGAGTTTAAGGAGGGATAGACAGATATATTTCTGCGAGGGGAGATTGCAAACAAGGACAGGATAGCAGGTGTGCCAGCGCAATGGAAATCAGTTAAAGCAACGGACACGAAGCCTGGCCCAGGAACAGATACAGATGCACTGAGCAAATTAATTATCTTTCTGATATAACTTAACTTATTTACTTGTATTTAAATAAAGTAAATCGAGTCGTAAAAAGCTATAACTTTGTTGTTAAATATTTGTATATAATATTAAATTATAAGGTTTCTTAAAAAAGTATATTTGAGAGTTAGAGTGATCTAAGAATTCCTACTAAAACCAAAATGTCAAGAGATTTTAGTTTAATCGTATAATTTGTACTATAACCTATTTATGATTTACTTTATTCATCGGCATATTCTCTCAGTGCCCCGGGACAGAGGCCCTAAAGCCCTGAACAGACTTGGATCGTCTTTTGCACCTGCCACAACTCAAATCAAAGGAGACACCATATAGCAGACCCATCGCAGGTAACTCGATCGCGATCGCCGACATCTGTTGTTGTTGGACTTATACCCATTTTTGGGGCAAAGGGAGCGGGACTTATTTCGCGAACCAGTCGCCGGTAAACTCGTTTTGTTTTCTGCTTTTTTTGCGGTCGAGGGTAACCCAAATTTGGCGGATACCGTTGGCCATATAATTTTCGGCATTAGCTTTGTTCAAATTAATGGTCAGGAGGCATCCAGGCAGTTGGAGGTTTCATCTGCGTTTAAAGGCAGCTGTTAGATTTCAGATGCAGTTCACTCAGGAAGATGAAACTCGTTTGCTTTATATTTTTTGGCGGTTATGCTTACACTAAGCCACAAGGTTGGGATTTTAAAAAGTCTGTTGGTTCTTAAAAGAGAAAAGTTTACTAAATATTAAGGCCTTATTTTTCTTTAATGGAAATGTTTTCATACGTACATTTTTCATTTCCGTTTTTAATATGAAACAGACTTTTAAAGGGAATTTTAATTAAATGGAATCAATAATCCCCATTGATAATAATACTCAAACTGTTTGAATAAAAATTAATTACCATTGTTCAAAAAATAATATATATATTTCCCAGCAGGAGACTTTACAAATTAAATAAAAGTAGCTCCTGCAGAGCAAAACCAAAAAGGGAAAACACATTAAGCATCAGCAATTAAGCATTCCGCAATTGGCTCAATTGATCAAAGGAAGGCTGGGGTTAATGTGATTGCATTTTAAATGGCAATTCGCGATGGAAATTCCAAGAACTTCTGCCATATTAACAGCAATACACATTCCTCTTTTTTATTTTTACGTAATTAAAAGTTTTTGCCAAACGCCGCCAATGAGAAAGGGAAACTCGCCCGGTGAATGCATGGGGGCTTAATCGATTTTTGATTTCTTGCCAATGGGTTGGGTGCCAGGAAGCTACGCTGAACCTCCTATCGGTTGTTTATGGCTAATGGATATTATCGATTGCCGTGTATTTTTACATTTTATCAGGCAATTATTAAATCGATGGCGAACTGCTAGAAGCCGGTAATTGAGTTGGCCATTACATGCATGGCATGCCTTGAACTTGATTGCGGGGGGTGCTGTGGTTGACCCAAAGGGTTGTTTAGGGGTGGGTTTTAGACGAACTTCGATTGGACTGAGTTCGGGTTAGACACTCCAATTTGGGACACAAGGGTGACCCACATAGAAATGGAGCAAAGGGAATTAGGTGGTTGTAGAGTGGTTCACCAGAATTAGACGATATACGCTTAATAAATATGATTAATTCAAATCATTTATACTCAAAGTACTGTGATTAATCGAACCATATTAGCATAGAAAAATTATATACAGGGCATATCAGAATTGGACATATTAGAATTGCATTTGTGTGAGTAAGAAATAAATCAAAATGGCTAGATACAAAAAAGAAAGCTAGACATTAGTCCAATTATGCTTAAAAATACCTAAAACTTAAAAAAATATATACAGAAAACTCTCTAAAATTATAGATTTAGGCATAAATTACAATTAGAACGCACTGGTTCTTTACTTTAAGTGTGCATACTGTACGTGTGCCGGGTAAGGCGAGCAGAATCGCAAGCACCACTGCTTTTCAGGTTATTATACCCTACAGTAATAAGATTTCAATTAGCACTCCCCTATTTTGACATCCTCAAATGTAGACATTTTTCGGCGGGACACTCTCCTGATATGCACTTTACGAGGAGTACCTTTTTGGGCAATAAAACAAAATCCGCATACAAATTATGCTCCATTTAATAAAGCGGGGAGCTGCGACTCCGATGAAAAGTAAGGAGCAGCCAGCTTGGAAGTCGGCATTTATAATACTCAACTGTCAACAGGAAAGCGGATGACAATGATGATGATGATGGTGATGATGGTGATGAGGGAGGCCCGGGCTCTGATGATGATGACTTGGCGCAAGTAGCTTCGTTGATGATACGAAAAATAAAAGTCACACCAGTCACGCAACTCGCATTTGAGGACATCAATGCGGCAGAAAAGGATCTTTGGCAACCAGGTTCAAAGAGTCTCAGTCCCGGCCGATAAGTCCAAAGCCGAATGGCATACTTTCCTCTGGCTTACAGCCATATGTGACGTGACTGGCTTTTGCGCTTGTTTTTCCCAGGCATTTCCATTCCTTTCCTTGCCATTCCAGGGAAGAGCGCCAATCTGCACTTGCTTTTTATATTTTATTCTTTAAGCTTTAAGCAAGTAATTTGCATAAAAAGCGCGACAGACGGAGAAAAACCGGCTCACACCGAAAGCTAACAAGGATTAAGTAAAGGGAGACAGCAAGATGGGCAGAGGAGCAGCCGGAAGAGCGAGGCAGACAGAGGAAAGCCGGCGAAAAATGACTTCAGGATGCCATGTGGCGATGGGAAAAACTTACGGGCTGCACAAATGAAAATGAATTCGGACCGAAAGAATAATGTGGAAAAGGTCGAAACGAGCCTCGAGCCATGGCCCTTGCCCGTAACGAATAATTAAACGAAATTAAGCCCTATGTGTGCGATGGAGTGTGCAAAAGGCCAGAGACTTTAAGCATTTCAATTGCAACTTGAATTTCTGCCAGTGTATTTCAACCCGAGTTGCCTTTACTTGAACGGCAGCAGCCGCAGAAATTTAATAAGTTTTAATACAAAAGTTCGTGATGCTTCATTATGGCAATGCAACCAGCTACACAGCCACTTCTCTTCCTCTTCGTCCTGAGTCGTTCGTTACTCTCATGTCGTCCTTTTGCGCCTTCCCCCGATGTTGTGTATCCCATTTACCCACGTTATGTACTTGACGTATTGCAGTCTGCAGGATGCACACATACAGTGCGGTCTAGCATTGAAAGTCTATTCAATCTGATTAAGTTCCGTACTCAATCGGAATAATTAAATAAAATAGATATGGCTTTTCTAGTTGGGTAGCAATTAGCAAAGCAATGTGAAATCAAAGGAAAGTGTACAGGCAGTAGTTAGCTTTCAATTCTTCGGAATATTTTGTCAAAAACATAGTAGAAATTATTTGTTTAAGGTAATACTTAGTAACTATACTATATACTATATACTATACTATATACTATATAATTGGTATCGTTTTTTAAGCTATCTATTTATCGATTTGCGTTAGGCGTTATTCTTGCTTAGCCTTTTTATATGGATTATTTATAAAAGATCGAAGATAAGCGCTGTTACACAATTAGCTGAATTATGGCTCTGGAGTATACAAGTATTTAAACAAATTAGTTTTATTTAAATGAGAAAACACAAGCTTTAAAATCTATATCCACCTTTTGAAATTATTTAACTAAATCCAGCTTTTGAAATTATTTAACTAAATTCTATTATTGTATTGTACAATATGTGTTATAAAGGATATAAAACCAATTAAGTATGGTGGAATTCTGTTAGCATTTCGCTCTTAAATATGAAGCTAATAGATAAGTAATAGGTTTAATAAACTCTTTTAAAGAGCAAAGTTTCAATTTCCGAGGCAATAACTTCATTCAATTCAACGATTTAATGTATAGTTTGAGCCTTAAAGTTATTACAAGCTTTTCCAAGTCCTATCACCACTTCAGGAAATGTAAAGAATTGTGGAAATCTCTTTTATAAACAAGTATAATAATTAAATATCATTTTAAGAGCATACATTAATGCAGTATTTATTCCGAAACCCACTGTATTTGAACTGTTTAGCTACTCGGCAGTTAAGTGTGAACGTTCTGAAGCCTCCACGCTGGTTCTGGTGCTTCAAGTCAACCCACCCATTATTTTTACACATTTTGTTGTTTTTGTTGGACAGGAGGTAAGCGGCGTTGCATTTCATGCAAATTAAGTTAACTTGCATATATGCAAATGAGGTTTGTTTGGCTGCGTTGCGTTACGTTTTCCATTCGCAGCGGAATTTGTGCGTTCAGGCTTCCAGCTCCTTTAAAATGCATATTTTTTTATTTTGTTTGCCAGGTGATTTATGTCTAATGAATTTATTTTGAATTTCGTTATAATTAACATGAAATTTTAAGCCGTGGCAGCTTATAATCCTTTGCACCCACACACACTCCCAAGGGCATCCTTTCGTTTCCTCCCACACACAAGCCCAGAGGGGAGGGAGGGAGACAGGCATAAATCAACGCCGTGTGGGCCAAATGCGATTAGCATTTTATACCATTTAAACACTGTGGCACACGACGCCAGAAAAAAACCAGAAACAATGCAAAACAGCAGTGGAGAAAAGCGGAAAACATTGTGACAAAGCTGGTGGGGTTCCCACTCCCACTCCCCATCTCCTTCTCTTTCTCCCCTGGTATGCCTCTTTCTCTCTGTCTCTCGTTACCACTGAATGTGTGCATCTCCCTTCAAGCAGACCAAACACAATTACATATTACTTATAGGGTAGGGGAACGGCACACAGTTAGAAAAGGTTCTCTTTTGGAGAAAGGGTTCGAAGAGGGGATACTGACTCATTGGGAAAGGGTTCTGGGATAGGTAGATGGCTTATAAAGTTATTTTAGGGAAGTTTAGTAGGTTTCTATCCAATTAATTCTATTTATATAAGTACTAGAGCTGGCAAAGATATAAAGTTTTCATTAGACGCAAAGATCGATTTTTAATCGATAAATATCGATGTTTTTCCATCTCTAATAAGTAAATTTTTGGATTTTTAAGATAATTCAACAGGAATTAAATGCTTTTGTTGATCATAGTTATTAACAACTCACGTTTTATAATAAAGCCAATGTCAGCAATGGTTTCTTACCTGAAAAGAACAAAAACTCTTTTTAGATGTATGACAGTTTTAATATTAATTATCTTACTAATTAGAAACAATTTGGGACACCCATAAGAAATACTTAGATATATTCAAGCCAACCCTAAAACACCCCTTGGAATGTATAGAAATGGGTACAGCGGAATAGGAAAAAAAGAGAAAAACAGTGTGCAACAAAGCGAACAATTGTAATTTAACTGCAGTCAGACTCTAGTTGGCAGCATCAAATGGCGAATAGCAAAAGGCAAAAAGCAACAGCCAGAATTGTGCGAGCCTCAAGTGTTGTATGTAAGCGGCTTTTGTTAGGCAATTGTTTGCCTGCATGGCTTTCGGAGTGCATGTTTTTTATTTGTTAGTTTTTTGTAGGATGGATAGGTGGAGAAGGAGCACTGGAAGGGATATATGGAAGCCCGGCAAATGAAATATCCCTACTGCACACACACTGGCATAATCCACTTTGGCGAGGCAGCATCCCAAATCAAAAACAAAAAAAAAACAGAAGAGAAGAAAAATCACACTAACAACAGGAAAATCCGGAAGTTACACATACGCCCTGTTGTGTGTGACTCCCTCAAACTCTAGCCCTTGGATCTCGGCGTTTTTGTTGTGTCGCTATCCAGTTGACAAATGTCAAAGCAATGGCATGTAGGTACACTGCAAAAAGCGGATAATCAACCCACTCCTAATTAAAATAATAGTTCTTAATAGGATAGATATTAATACCAGTCCTATAATTGTTCACAATTTATAGGTACCTTGAAGTATATATGTCTTCATTAATGTTTCGAAATAATTATTTGAAATTGGAATGGTGCTTTTTCCCGCCAGTGTAGCATCCGCTATCTCCACACGGAGGCGAATGTAAAACAGCACAAAACACTCGTCGTCACTAGTTGCAGTGTTCCCGCTGTTCCGAGTCCCCCCTGCTCCTTAGCCATTATAATGTTCGTGAAAAACTTGACACTTAATTGTCTGTCCATGTCCATGTCCATGTGCGTCATGTTTCCCCCTCGCTAGCTGCCTCCTCCAATGGCACTCGTTGCCATCTATGGCATCTCGTCTGGCGCCTGTTTCTGTTGTCAATTGTTGCACATTTGCATGGCAATTGGATTGGACTCCGAGTGGAGGGAAAGTGGAGGAGCCGGAATGCAGAGAGAGGGACGAGTTTGGGCCAATGCCCGGAGTTCCATGAGGCGTCGAGTGAAATGAGCCGCCTCTTGGCTAAAAGCTTGTTGAGCAGCAGCAGCTTCTTCGGAATTCCCAGCTCTGTTTTCCACAGCACTCTAAGCAATCATAACAATAAGTAGAAGAAGCAGGCAAGAAATGATTGCCTGGAATGGAATGGGGACTCACAGGAATGCAGCTTGAATGCTGGAGGATGTTTTTGGGTTCTTGGGAACTCTTTTAAAGGAATTTCGGCAATTACTTGCATTTGAGCCAAGTGAAAGCATATTCGTATCATGAAATATATAATATTAAAAGGTTAAATGGCCTAAGATCCTTGAATGCCTTGTACATATTGTGTGGTTACTCAATAGGATAATTATATAAATGATATGATAATAATGTCACCTCAAATGATCTCTAATTCTCTTATAAAATATGTATTTATTGATTTTCCTATTAATTTAATACTAATATATGGAAGAAATGACTTCAAAACTCCGTTTTGGCAATTACTTGCATTTAAGCCAAGTGAAAGCATATTCGTATCATGAAATATATAATAATAAAGGGTTAAATGGCCTAAGATCCTTGAATGCCTTGTACATATTGTGTGGTAATTATTTAAATGATATGGTAATAATGTCACCTTAATGGTCTCTAATTCTCTTATAAAATATTTATTTATTGATTTTCCTATTAATTTAATACTAATATATGGAAGAATGACTTCAAAACTCCGTTTTGGCAATTACTTGCATTTAAGCCAAGTGAAAGCATTTTCTTATCATGAAATATATATTATTATAAGGTTAAATGGCTTAAGATCCTTGAATGCCTTGTACTGGTTACTCAATAGGGTAATTATTTAAGTGATAATGTCACCTTAATGGTCTCCAATTCTCTTATAAAATATGTATTTATTGATTTTCCTTTTAATTTAATACTAATATATGGAAGAAAAGCCTTCAAAACTCCATTATAATAAAATGAAGCTAAAGGGACTAAGACAAAGCCTTCTCTAAGTACCTAATTTACTTAACTTCTTCACTAATATATGGAAGCAACCGGAAGTACTATAAATAAACACTGAAAATATATTTCTGAAAATGTATTTAATGCCAGTCAGCAGTAGGACTGTACATTCACTCAACGAAACCCCATGTGTCCGCGGTGCTGCTGTTTATCCCTTGACGGTGCCCGCCACCCACTCCGCTTTGGAGCGATGACGAGGTGGTGCCGCTTATCCGCCGGCAGGAGTTGCAGTGGATGAGCAGATGAACAGATGAACAGATGCGCAGCTGCCACAATGCCGAGGGGCATTTGTTTCGGTCGGCGGTTCTGGGTTTGGTCTGCTCTGGCTCCCTTTAGTTTCCGGTAGTTTTCGAGGTAGAGGTAGTTTCGCCCCCAAAAAGAGAGTTACTCATTGGCTGGTGGTGGATGGACCACGATGTTTGGATTTTGCACTTTGCAGTGGGGCCGCTAATGAAAATGAAGTCGTAAAAGGGTTTGCCACGTGGCCGGCATTATTCCGCTTCCCCTGAGTCCTCTCGCTATCTCCTAGTTGCTCTCCTTTCTGGAATCCTTTAAGCGCCATTTAGCTTCAACGAGTGCTTAAGCTAATGAACACAATGGGCGGAAGCCGGCCGGCCGAAAATTCTGTGGAAAATCTAATGGAAAATTTTAGGGCTTCCGCTATTTTCCATCTATGTATTCGCAATCCCATTGGAGCACATAATCAGATTTTAATAGCTCCCCCAAAACGGGCATAGATCAACACAATGGCGACAAGGACAATGGCATCTTAGAGAATATAGTAACAACTAAAAATGCCATTAATGAAATGATGATGATGACGACGAAGAAAGTTTTGCACGACCCAAACACATAAAACAAAAATTCCCCAAAGTCACAGTCGAGCAAAACAAAGACTAATCAACAGAGGAAGTACACAATACGAAATAGTATTGATGATTAACCAATCAGTAGGAAAGGCCTTTCTTTATAAGGAAATAAATATAATTAATAAATAAAATGCTGCAACCATCACTAGCGTTTTTAATCACTTGAAAGGTGTCAAAATTTATGCTAAAAAATGTGTCAACCAACTTGAAATAAATTTGGTGCCTCAAATATTTTATTGCACACTTATAAACCCTTTTAAAGAGATTTCAAACCCATTTTTAAATATCAATGGGGAGTATTTCGTATGGTTTTGAAATAATCCTCTATTTAATACTTATTCTAGCTAATATTTACGGTTTTTCCCACTTCGCCCAGTGTATAAACCAAGACGCAGGAAGTGATAGAGGCAAGACTCAGCTGGAAAACGATGAGAAGCAAGAATAAAACATAAAACAAAATGCCCAAAAAATTAACGACAAATTGCGCATCATTAAAAGTAAAGAGGCAGGCGACTGGGGACGAAAAACGAGGGGACGAGGGACGAATGGGTGCCAGGAGCCGACGCAGCCGAGAAGAGCCTGCCAAAAGCCAATAATGAAGGCAAACGCACGTTAGGAGCGATACCAAGCCAAAAGCCCGGCGACTGACAGGCAATGAAAGAAGCTTTAAGGGCAGAAGGATGCCTCCATCCAAATTGGTGGGAGAGGGGGCCTTCGTTCCAAGAGGGGAATGTGGCGTGGGCCGTTGGTGGTTGGGGGTGCGTATTGGGTGGGTGTGTGGCTACGCCTGCGGCAACACCTGGGCGCAGTCATTTGTTTGATTACAAGCCACGAAAAACGACAATGAACCCAAATTGGAGATGGCAAAGTGAAAAAGAGAGCAGGGGAGAGATGATGACAAGGGTAGAGGGTGGTACGTCCGTGGCACCCCTCCACCCCGCAATGGAAAATATTTGTCTATTCATTTTGTTAATTTATAGAAGTTGATCTAATAAAAAGAGAGCAAAACGCGAAGATTTCCAGAGAAAATATACTTTTTCTTATTGAAACCAGAAAAATTGTATTAAAAATAAGTTAGAAAAGATATTAACAAGCTATGAGTTTAAACTTTATAACTTAACCGCTGATTTAGTGTCTGTAACTTAGTAGAAGCATTTCTAAGATATAAACAAAGTAAAAACTATAGGATTTACATAAAATTAGATGTGAAAATCATGTATATTCTTCTTCTTAAATTGAATCTCCCGTCATAAGCCAGGCTTAGCTAGTTTTTCGCAGTGCACACGAGCTTAGTTTAAGCCAGGGACCGCGCTTAATTGCCCGACAATGCAGCTGCCCCGAAAACGCACACGCAGGCTCACATCCTTCTGGGAAGATGGCCCAACCTCATTTGCGAAAACTGACAGGCGCCAACGCCAAGCCCCTTCCATTCGACCCCCTGTTGGCCACAGAAACCCTGTTGCCACCATAATGACTCACTCACTCTGCGGCATCGGAGTTTACCAACTGCAGAGGAGCCGTCGGGTCGGGTTTCGCTGCTCTCTTGCTTTTTTCCCCCTTTTTCCAGTTTTTTTTCCTTTTTTGGGAGGTGTGACAAGCCACCGGCTCAGCTGAGGGAAGCGTGTCCTGTATCCTATATCCCAAGTCCCGTGTCCTGGACGAAACATTGCCATGTGAGCACATGTAACATGCTGTTGCCTTCGCTTTTTTAAGGGTTATTTTAATTGCTTTTCAAAGCTTAATATGAAAAATGAACATTTTGTGACCAACAAAAGAAATTATGTTAAACATCGCCAGCATGAGCATCTCATTAAAACTCGTTTCAGCTGGTACATGGTCGCCACATAAAATAATGACTAAACAAATTGTTAGAATAATTGCAAATATTTAGAGCAGATGTGGATATTTATAGAAACAATTTATTTGTATTAAAGGATTAAGGATCAGGATCAGAATTTTGGGACAAGCTCTTTACAGAATAAAATCTTGAAAATATTTAGCAAAAGTCCGTACCAATAATGTATAAGAAATAAAGACTACCCAACACTCTCACATGGTCTATAATATCTTTTGAAGTTCTACGCAAGTTGACTTTACTTTGTACACCTGTCCGTCCGTCGGGTTCGGTAAGAACAGCTCGATCTTCGAAATCAAAAAACTAGAGATACAAAATTTGATGAAAATATTTTTAAGCCCAATACGGCCCCAAAAAATCATTTTAAAAAATTTTAAAGCCGTCTGATAATATATTATAGTCGTATCTATGTCCTTTGTAAAATTTTAGTACAATTGTATGATAAACATGGGAGTTATTAAACATTATAGTTGCTGTTCATGACAACCCTGCGCAACATCCTTATGTTGGCAGCACCAGTGGGTGTTGCTCAACATGTTTCCAGCCACTTTTACCAAGCAACATTGTTCTGAACGCTCTGCCATGTGGGAATAAAGTTTGTCCCATAAGTTAGAAAATAATTGAACAAAATGTGATTTAGCCATGCTTTAATTTTGAAAGCAGACTGCTTTGGGTACCGGGTATTTCACGGTCGAGCACACTCGAATGTAGCATTATTTCTTGTTCATATTAAATGCAAAAAACAAAAGTCTGACAAGCACAAGAAACACGCTACATTAATTCCACTTTCCTATGTTCATGCTAATACAATGACTAGATGCTACAAAGAACATTTTAATTAAATTCAAACAAACGAACCGCAAAGACTGTCATCGAGATATTTGAAAGTGACATCTGAGATATTTGCACAGCTATGAAGATATTAAAAGGGAAGATGGCGGATTATTATTTTAATTCATGTTATGTCATCCTTCGCTTCGGATTTTCTTTTTTAATAAATTTGCGGGGCCCACAAGCTGGCTCTGGGTCTTGGCCATTTTAATCAGCATTTTTCACTTAGCCAGAACATATTTTTTTTTTTATTTTTTATGTTTGCTTCGATGTCCTGAAAGTGACCGCCACTGTGGAGGCTATTTGCCCTCTCCCCCCACTGGCCACTTCCACCTGCCACGCCCACTTGCCTTGACTGGACTCGGTACACACCGCTCTTTGTTATGTCCTGTTTGCCTTTGCTTTGCTCTTCGCTTTTGTTTGCGATTCTTGTGATTTTTCTCTCTCTGTGTGTTCAGTTGTTTTTTTCCATTTTTTTTTATTTCAGCTGCTGCTGCTGCGGCGAAGCTGTGGCTCAGTTTTTAATCAAAACATAATGTAAAAAGGATGCAAAATACACAAGGAAAGTGGCAGGCACTAACCCAACAAAGTCCATCCCCTCGGACCCTCTCCTATCGTTTATTTGGTTTGTGTTCTAAAAAGTGTTTGCCCTCTTCCTGTTCTTGGTGGTGTTGTTTCTGTGTCGTCCATTATTCAAAGCATAATGTCACAATAAACGTAAAAGGTGCAAAATATGGCCCAAAGGCAACAAGCAAAAGCAAGTGCCAACAATGAGTGCGAGGGTAGTGACAGTGGGGACTACACTGCCAACTACAGGCCTAACTAAAAATAATAATATATATTGAAAATAAAAACCGTTTATATTATAATCGCTTTTATATGGAAAATGGCTTAATTCTTTGACGGGTTTTTAAATTACCTTTTAAAGATGAAAATGAGGAATTGTTCGAAATAACAGATAAATGTAATGTTTTCTTACACCCGAAACTTAGAAAACGTTTTACTAAAACAAAAATAAAATATAAATTGCTGTCGAAATCATACTTGGGAATTTCAAGGAATTTTAAGCTAACATAAGATTCCAATATAAAAACAAAACTATCAGCACTTGAATGAATTGTTGGAGAGGCTGCTCAATTTGTTGTATTCCTAGTAAATAGTATAAGTTAATAAAAAATACCACCCGCCCTTTAGTTACGCTTAGAGGTGCTTGACTGTACTCACAACAAGAGAGCAACTGAAATAGCGGCAAAACAAAAGCAAAAGCAACAACAACATATGAACAACGTTGACAACAACAGCTCAACTTAATAACACTTTGCAGTTGTCGCTGCCCAGGGCGCTCACCCAGCTTCCCCTTTCTCCGCCAGTCCATGACCTCCTCCCTTAGAGGGACTGCATAAATTTGGAGAGCAGAGCCAAGGAAGAAGAGAAGCTTATCACTTCCTCTACTCGCACCTTTCTCTTTGGGTATACCGTTGAGGCTATGTCGTTGTTGCAATTGCTGCACGCCAGTGAGTCAGTCAGTCACTCATTCGGGCAGTTAGTCAGTCAACCTGCCAGTCATTCAGTCAGTCATTCGCGTGTCCACCTGCGGGGATAAAGCGTCAGCGCAAATGACCCGCTGGCAACTTTCATCTTCATCCGGCAATTGAATGGAACTCCCAGATCCTTTGGCGTGACTACACAGAAAATTCTTCTTTTTCGCATGAAAGGACTTAGAAAAAATATTTTTCGTTAATTTTGGGTTGAGAATTCTTATGTTTTTCAAACGATCTAACAAGATAATATAGATTTAAATGTATTATTTTAGATACTTATTATTTTAGTTAAATACTTTTTAAGTAATATATATTGAAAATAAAAATATATCAATTTAAAATTATAAAACAGGAAGTCAATAGACTTTATTATTTATTAATAATAGAAATATCTATTATTAATAAATATTTTCCCATACAAACTTTAAGTTATATAATAAGAAATCCAGTATAGCTTTGTTTTAAAACAAAAATCAAGCTTTCAGAAATAACTTGATTCCAGAAAACCTTCGTATTCGTTGATCATAGATAGATGCAGAAATAGCTAAACTGAGAAGAGAACTGTAGTACTCATTGACCCGAGTAGCCTTGTCGGGGCCATCTTCTCACTCCCTTGCTACCTGAATTGGACCGCGTAATTTGCCACTTGATACAGAGCGGGCTCGAAGTCCACCGGCTCGGCCCAAGTTGATCCACATGTTTGTCACGTGTGGCGATTGAACCCAATTACCCTACCCCCTCCCTTCCTGCCATACAAATTGAAGAGCAGGCAGAGAGTTAGAAAAAAAAAGAGAGTGAGCACTTCCGCCGCTGGTTTCTTCATACAAGCAAGTACTTGTGGACTCACGAGTTCTCTTTGTCTTTGGTATTTGGAAATGTCAAAGACACTTGATGTCGATCAGTGCCCAGCCAGAGATAGTGCGCTGCACTGGAAGAAAATACTTGCTGGCGTGGAGTGAGAGGGATAAATACTTATAAATATTTATTAAAATTTTGAGATAAATAAAAGGAACGGAATCATGAAAAGTGCCTGTTAAGCTGCAACTAATATTGATAATATTTTGATATCCATTAATTATTAATTACTAATTAATGGATGATTATATTACCTATTTCTTGTTTTTTTATGATTTATACTTTTTAAAGTTCTGTTTCTAACCACAAATATCTCTGTCTTCAGTGTTTGGGCCGTAAATCAAAGGAGAGCGAGAAACCAACGAAAATAGCAAAAGGGGCCTGAATGCGCTGCACTTGTCTGTGTCGCTTCGACTCTTTTCCCCTACGTCCAGATTTTAATTATAGCCACCTCTCCTCCTCCTCCTCCTCCTCCTCCTCCTCCTCCGTCGGGGCGTCTGCGAAGCGGAAGTTTGTTTAGGATATTTGGCATTGTGCGCTGCTATGGCATTTTACAAGCTCACGCAGCTGCCTGCATGCGGCGCCGTCTTCCCGGCTCCGCTGCCCATCGGCATCCACACCGTTCTGCCCCATTTGGAGACTCTATGCCAGGCATCCGAGAGAGTCCATGATGCAAATTATTCAAATAGCTCGCGCCTCTGCCTTTGGAGCGGGATGCATGCGGGCAGCAGCAGCAGCAGCCCGTCTGCTCGACGGCTTTGGCATACAAATTAGATGCAGCGATAATCGACTATTCAGGTTGACTGCTTCGGATCCCTGACTCACCTGAGTCAGTCATCATCAGCCATCACTCCCATCACTCCCATCACCCACACCCACACACGCACACACGCTCTTTGCTGGAAGACTTACCTGTCAAAGTTATTCTCTCTCGAGCGCTGTTTAAAGAGAATTTCTCAGTCAAGTATAATCCCTTCCTTGATATGTTTTGCCGGCGTGGCTGCAAAAGAACAATTTTATAGATATAGTCGGAGCTCTTTGGTGAAATAAATATCAATGCCATAAATTCAACATGAACATGGAAATCCTACTGAAGCAATAACAAAATGTAGCATTTAATTCACAGATAGAAAACTAACATCTTCCCAAACTCTTATGTCTAATGCAAATGAAGATGTTCATCTTATTTTGATTTTTCTTAATTGCAAAAAACATAAGGTCGCGAACGTACGAAAAGCAGAAGTCGATTTTGACTTAATCTAGTAAAATGCAATTATCAGCAACTTAGAGAGGAATATTCTAAAGCGATAAATTTACTTTTAAAGAGGATTAATGTAGCTTTCTATCGAGCATACTCATAAGTAAATATATGTATATCTATATGTCACGTTTTCCCATGAATAAGTTAATATTTCCCTGAACAACCACTTATTACAATAAAGGGATTTGGTAGAACAAGTGCAAACATATCATATATTCCGTTTTAAAGTTTATATATTCAACAGACTAGGGACAATCAATTATTTCGAGCGTGCACTCTATAAATAGTTCTTTTCCAATTTAAATAGCCATTGTCTTCGTCATGTGAATCCCAATTATATTCATTTCTTGCAGTCCTTAATTTGGAGTTACCGCATAAACCTGCTTATAAAATAAAAAATGTCCCTTGGACACCGGTGTCTAGACAGACGACCACTTTTCTATGCCAAATGCCGCAATAAGGAATGAGAAGAAAAACGAGAGAGAGCAACAATACGGCGACAGGAGCGCAAAAACTTCTGCAGCGCAATAAAAGCCGCACAGAAATCAAAAATCAACAGTGGAAGCTTGCGGGCCAACCCCACGAGACAAGAGCGGAAAACACAGGAGCAGCAGCCAGGCACCCACCCCTGAGAAGCACCCACCCAGAGGAAAGCAGTGCAACCACCCACCGCCCAGTTGGGGGTGGCAGTTTGGCTATTTGCCTTTTGCGAAGGACACAGCAAGCGGAAGGACAACGAGCGGGAGAGTATCGCGTCTGGATCAGGAATTGCAGACGGGCCTAATGGGATAAACTACGTGTAGCACACGAACATATTTACAGGGCACGCTCGACAGAGTGAACTAATCAAAGTCAAGACTGAAGGAAAGTCTATCCAACTTTTATTAGTTTTCGATTAAAATCCAATGTTAATTGTCTTGATAATTTTTTAAAAGTGTTTAGCGTATTCGACTTAAAAATTGTACTAATATTTGTAAATGAATTAAAAAATAACAAGATTCTCAACGAAAGGATAATTAAATTTGTTCGATTTCGTTCTCCTATGCAATAAGTTAACGGATTTCTTCTAAAGAGGCTTTACTGTACGTCTGAGTTGCCAGACATTCGTGGGACAAATTTTATGATATCACATAATAAGTAAATAGAGATGCATTCATGTTGAATAAAACCTGCGGAGACAAATACGGTGTACAAAAATTTGCATTTCCACTTCATCGAAATTCGATGGTTTGAAATAACCCCATACACACACAGCCATGCCCCACACCCACACACCTCCAAAAACAGACCCGCACAGACAGGCGCCAAATGGGGGGTGGAAAACCGGCTTGTTTTGCCGGCGAATATGCGTAAAATAACGGCAGTTGCGAGTGCTTCTCCTGATTTTACTTACCGGCGAATTTGCTGGCTTCAGATGAACGGTAAACCACAATATGGCAGACTTTGTTTTTTTGCTTCGGTTTTTGCTTGGTCTCACTTTTTGCATATACTTTGATAATTTCCTCTATATCAGCATTAGTTGCTTCAAATATTGTAGCATAGCTTTGTGGATAAACATACACACACACCGACGCACACGCGCACACACACGCAGGGAGCGCAAGGCTGATGTCCCTTTAGAATAGTTCAGCACTCACGAGCCGCGAACACGTCCGTATTTTCCGAAAATTTCCGCGGGAACAGTGTTGCCAGAAAATGTGCTTTGCTTTGATTCCAGCTTTTCCGTTTTCCGCGGCGGAGCGGTACGGACGTCAAAATTCGAAATTTTGGAATGACTCTCTTGCACTTGTATTTATAGGTTTTATCAGAAACCGAACCGAGCCGAAGGTTGCCGAACTGTTAAAGTAACAGTGTCAAATTTTAACAGTCACATTCTACATTTTATGTGAGTTAACAGGGGTAAAATTCCACAGATCTACATAGATTAACGAAATGTGGAGTCAAATTGTAAAGATCTACATGGGTTAGCAGAAAAGTTTTGTCAAATTTGAAGGAGTTAACAGCGAGTGTCTTTCGTCCACTAACCGAGAGATGAGAGAGCAAAATTGTTAACAGAGCGTGAGAGGAAAGAGTTCGAACCGAGCCGAAGTCTGCCGAATGTGCTCTCTCAAAAGCCGAGAGAGGAAGAATGTGGTAGCGGTGCACTGTGGTTGAGACGACCACTTTTCTTGGCTAATAATACTCTTGCTCAATTTAAAGGTTATCAAAATTAAACATTAACAATACTCCTCTTATAGTTATAGAATACTACAAATTATCCGGATCATTCAAATCCGGTTTCCATACGATTCGAAAAGCTGCCCTTTAAGCGAAAACTACATAGTGCAATACTAAGTAAAAATTTTAAAATATATATTAGTTGTAGATTTAAGACATGGAATAATGATGGTATTAAGTAAGTCGTAGATAAAATGTTTCTGGAACTGGAATACTATACCACTGCTTAAACATTCGCAGAAGGGAAACAAAAAATTTATAAGATCAAGTTTCTCACAATTCAATACAATATATATAAATTATTTTAATCAGTTGTAATCAAATCCCAAATTCAATTATTCTTAAGCCCAAACTTAAACAATGAATTTTGATTAACTATTTATTAGCAGCATTCTTGTGAAAAAATAAATACCAGAATATCTCTTACCCGGATGGTATTTGTTATCGGCCATGTTACGGTAGCACTGATTTTTCATCGATGGAGAACAGCCACACTGCTCCGAAGGATTTCAACCACAAACAAAACGCGCAATTTCCTTTAGTTATTGATCATTTTTTATTTCCCCCGCCCCGCGATGACGGAAGTGCCGCTGAAGAAGCGCAACGCGTGCATCATTGTGCTGGGCGACATTGGACGTAGTCCACGTATGCAGTATCATGCTCAGAGCCTGCTGGAGGAGAACTACCACGTGGACATAATTGGATACTTGGAGACGAGACCCCTGGAGGCGCTATCACAGCAGCCGCGGTGCCGCATCCACGAGCTGACGGCAGTGCCGGTGACCAACCTCACACCCAAGCTCCGACTGCTCTTCAAGGCCTTTTGGCAGACGTTAAGCCTGCTGATGGCTCTCATCTCCATAAGACGACCCAGTTTTCTGCTTGTCCAGAATCCACCCGGCATTCCCACCCTGATTGTGTGCTACGTGTACTGCGCCCTCACCCGTACCAAGCTGGTCATCGATTGGCACAATTACACATACTCAGTGCTGGCCCTGGGCATGTCTGGTGGGGAGCGAAGTCTGCTGATCCGGTTGGTGCGGCGTCTAGAGCGGTACTTTGGCTCCAAGGCGCACACGCATTTCTGTGTAACGCGCGCCATGCAGGAGGACCTTAAGGAAAACTGGAAAATTGGGTGAGTATCATTAATTCACGCTCAGCAATAGTTTCCAGCTGAGAACTCAATTATATGTTCACTGAAACTTCATCTAATTTTTTAGGCCCGTAAATGTTCTTTATGATCGACCGCCCACGCAATTCCATCCTATTGATCTGCCCCAAAAGCACGAGCTGTTCCTCAAGCTCGCCAAGGACTATCCGCAATTCCAAGGCACGGGTATTACATCCTCCGATGTGCTAGAGGCCACAGCACTTACCCAAAAGCTGGTCAATGGTACAGTGCAGTACAAGCCTCATCGCCAGGCCGTTTTGGTATCTAGCACCAGCTGGACACAAGACGAGGACTTTGGCATTCTCCTCAAGGCCCTGCAATCGTACGAGGACACCGCGCAAGCCGAGCCGTTAGTGTATCCCTCGCTGCTGTGCATTATCACCGGGAAGGGCCCGCAAAAGGAACAGTATGTTGCGGAGATCGCCCAGCTGCAGTGGAAAAAGGTGTCTGTGATCACGCCATGGCTAGAGATCGAAGACTATCCCACTGTGCTGGCCAGCGCCGATCTTGGAGTGTGCCTTCACTGGAGCACCAGTGGCCTAGATCTACCCATGAAGGTGGTGGACATGTTCGGAAGCGGCCTGCCCGTTTGCGCCTTCGATTTCAAATGGTGGGTACAACACCGCTTTCGGTTCTATTCACTTCAATATTTACAATTTGATAACCATTATAAAGCAAATAATAAAGTAGATAAGAATATCAAGTATACCCACACTCCAGACATTTTTCGTTATTTTAACTCTTCTATTTTTCGTTGCAGCTTGGACGAGCTGGTGAAGCACGGCGAGAATGGCTTCGTGTTTGGAGACCACATTCAGCTGGCCGAACAGCTGCGCATTTGGTTCGAGCACTTCCCCAAAAACCCGAGCATTTTGGAGACGCGAGCTGGCTTCCAACGTAGCCTGCAGCAGTTCCAGGAGCTGCGCTGGCGGGAAAGTTGGAGTCTAATTGCGGCACCGGTACTGGAGGCATTCCTCTAAGGCATTTTGTGTTGTTTATTTAAAAAAATATTATGACAATTAAACGTTAAGACAGACTTCCTTTGATTGCTTATCGCTTTCGTCGATCTATACAAAATATCATAGCGCCGGGGATCTCGGTTATATGTTACAAGTTCTTTCAGCAGAGCTGTCTTTGTGCTTCCTTATGTGGAATACATCTGCAATTCCTACAGTTAATTCCTGCAGAGCGGACAGACATTGGCTCCACTATTAATAAACTGTTCGTGGCACTCTCGGTGCATGGCGTGCTGGCAGCGAAGGTGCACCATGTCGCTCCTGATCAGGGGGTCCAGGCAGATTGAACAGTCGTCGCCGGGGAGATTGAGACTTACATTACGGCTACAAAGTGGGCAGGTCCTGCGCAAGTATCGATATTCCTCGAAGCATGCATTGTGCAAGGCATGACCGCACAGCATCTCGTGCATGGTCTCCCGGTCCATGAAGTTCAGACACACGGAGCACCTGTCTCCCGGCATGCTGTGAAAAAAAACCAATGAATTCAGTTAATTCAGTAATTAATGTTTGAATTGCCTGAATTCGGGTCGAACCTGCGACGCGTCCGCTGTTGGGTGAAGTGCCTATGTATCTCCCTGCCGTTATCGAATTCCGCATCCTCCTCGTCCCTTTGGTTTCGACGCTGGCGATGAGGCGGCGTGTGCTGGTAATTTGGAGCGCTGAAGTATATGGCAGCGGCGGCTGACACCAATACGACGCCTAGTCCCAATAGAATGTTAAGGTAAACCATTTTCCGTAGACTTGTAAACAACGCAATATAAGGTTAAATAACAGACGAATCAAGGATAAAGACTGTTTTCACAAAATCCCCAAGAAAGACTTAACTTTAGTGCGACCGCCGGCTGTCAGCTATAAAATATCAAAGTTGTTGGGTTTTTTACAGTTTTTTTTAGTTTGTTTTGAATATCCTAATCGTTAATTAGATTGGTTATTATATATTCTGCTTTGGTATGCTATATTCCTAATTAAATCCTTATACATTTGCATTGACTCCATGCTTTCTCATAAAATTCTCGGCTCCCTACTTTCGCATATTGACATAAAAATACTAGAAGCCGGTAACTGGCACTACAAACCGAAAGACCATCAACTGGGTATTTAAGAAACTTCCACATCGCGGTCACTTTTATTTTCAGCTTTGCGGAACACAATTTGGTAAAGATTATACAAATCTTCAGAGATTCTGGGCCTACAGAGAAGCCTGGCGTGGAGAATCGGCGATCAACATAGGAGTCTTGCTTCGCCCAGCGTGCGATATTGATTTCCGTGTTGAAATTGAAGCTCCGCTGCCCGCTCCTCTTCACCCACCAAGCACACACACACATACACCGACAAAAAACAATTTTCCGAAGGCAATTAAATAGCGTTGGAAGCTGATAGAGAGAGATTGCCATGGCGGAACGCGAGCGCAGCATTCACGAGATGCTGAAAGATGCGCCCTCGCTGAACGACAGCTGCGGGGCGGTGCACACAGGCACCGAAGGCGGAAGCATGGTGATAGGGAGCTCCAGTAGCCACAGCATCGCCGGCAGCGGTGGTGGCGGGGTTGTAACCGTCGGTGTAGGTCCCTTCAGTGCCCCGAACAGCTTGCCATTGCGAAACCATTCAGGTAAGCCACTGGCATATCAGTGTTTAGGCCCAGGACATATCTGACTCATCGCATAAATCGATTCACACACAGCTCCCACCACACCGATGTCGCCGATGAGTCCGCCGTCGGGCAATGGGATCCTCAGCCCCACGGACAGCGGGAGCGGGAGCCTCATACGCACAAGCGCTTCCAAGATCGACAGTCTCAAGAACTGGAGCATATCTACGTATAAGTGCACGCGTCAGATTATGCTGGAGAAGCTGGGCAAGTCCCAGCGCACTGTAGACTCGGAGCTAGAGGCTCAGATCGAGCAGCTGCGCGAGACGCAGCGCAAGTATCTTTCCATTTTGCGCCTGACGCGCGCCTTCAGCTCGCACTTCCAGCACGTGGTAGTCACACAGCACGCGTTGGCCGATTCGTTCGCCGATCTGGCCCAGAAGAACCCAGAACTGCAGAAGGAGTTTACTTGCAACTCGGAGACGCAGCGTAACCTGACCAAGAACGGTGAACTGCTGCTGAACGCGCTCAACTTTTTCATATCGTCGGTAAACACGCTGTGCAACAAGACCATCGACGACACTCTGCTGACGATACGACAATATGAGACAGCCAGGTAAGGAGCCCGCTTTAGGTGCACAGGAATCTCTTAAAATCTGTGAAGAGTGTTGAAGCCACGCGATGCAGAAGTAGCCGCATTTAAATCTGAGGTCTTAGGATGATGTTTCTACCTATCTAAAAATATGTATAATTTAGAATCGAATTTGATGCCTACCGGATGGACTTGGAAAACACGAAGCCGGAATTGACGCCCTCGGCCGCAGCTCTGGAGGAGACTCAGCGCAGCTATGCGCAGCACAAGGAGCAATACGAGAAGCTACGCTCAGACGTGGCCGTTAAAATGCAATTTCTCGACGAAAATCGCGTAAGTTTGGCTCAATCAGATGTAGAACATCATGATATTTATGAATATAATACCCCGGTAGATTAAAGTGATGCACAAGCAGTTGATCTTGCTGCACAATGCCATCGCAGCTTACTTTTCCGGCAATGCCATGGCCCTGGAAAGCACTCTGAAGCAATTCAATATCAAGGTGAGCATAAACACCAACCTTGAACTTGAGTAAATAACCAATTAATAAATTATATTCCGCATAGCTTAAGTCACCCAATGCAGTCACCGGATCCTGGCTGGAGCAGTAGTACTATATGACCCGCCCACACTCGAAAATCCTTCTTTTCAGGCGGCATTTAAACGCATCTAATTGGGGGAGCAGTTGCCTCTTCTCCTCCGCTCACTTGCTGAACGAGCACGCTCTCTAAAAGAAATCCAAGGCAGAGAAAGTCCAAGTCCAGGCGAATATGCATGCATGCACTCTGGATGCTGCACGACGACGAATAGTAACAATATTTACGTGCTAAGTTTAAGTCGAATTCCTAAGCCGTAAGCAGAAAGTGGTAACTGTATGTTATATACATATATGTATATTTTTTCAACCGCTTTCCACTGTATGTAACTCTATATTACTCACATTTTCACACACTTGGTCTGCCATAGTTCCTTTAATTTGTTTTTTAAAATTGTCACTACGTTTCGTACTCAGTGCAATATACCATGTAATACCAATTGTTTTAGTTATAGATATTGTATAAAATATAAATCATTTGTATCTCCCAATCACACAGTCACAAACGAAGAAATCCTTAAAACCAATTGTAATGTTTCCGAGAGCTTAAATAATTTGAAATCAGTGTTTTACTAGTCAACGTATGTATTATTTACACTAAAACAAAGCATATATATAAAAATATATAAATAAAAACTATTTAATTACACCAATGGCCAAATGGACGTCTAGTTCTTCTCAAGCTTCAGCTCACTAAGCTTCTCGTTCAGAGCCGTTTCCTCGTCTTCCTCAGCCTTGAACATTTCCTGGAAAATTGGGGGAAACACTCCTTATTTAGTGGGAAATTCCAAGCCAAGTGGGATGCGTCACTTACCGGATCGTAAATGACTTTGACTATCAGCGAGCAACTGGGGCAGGTGGCCACCTCCTCGCCCTCGATTAGCTCCTCCTTGAGTGGAAAAGTTATCAAATTACAGGCGACCCGGAAATGTTGCGTATACGCGTCGTTGTTGTTACCTTGGAGATCTGAAATCGATCGCCGCAGGGACACGGATAGTAGTACATCTCCTCCTCCTCGTCGTACTCGAAGTCCTCGATTTCCACCTCGTCGTGATAGATGCTCATGCCGTGCTTACCCCTTGCTTCTGGTGGACCAAATGCATTACACTCAGCGGATTACAATGAATCCCAAAATCCACGCCAAACAAAAGGGCACGTTGTGCTGCGGGGCTGCCAACTTGCTGCACCGAACAGCTGATCGAGCGACGCTACGTCGTTTTGTAAACAATTGGAACAGTTTGTATTTTCGATTTATTGCTAGCCGGCTTCAGTTGTGAAATACGCGAAATTGGCGAACCTCCTGAAATAATTACCCACTGGTTGCACGTCCATTAAAATGACTAGCAAAAAGTTCAGTGACATCAATCTGTACGATCTGTTAGGGATTTCCATCGAAGCTGATCAGAATGAGATACGGAAGGCGTACCGCAAACGTGCCCTCGAATGCCATCCGGACAAGAATCCGGACAATCCTCAAGCGGCTGAGCGCTTCCATGAGCTATCCAAGGCCCTGGAGATCCTTACCGACGAGTCCGCCCGCGCTGCTTATGACAAGGTGCTGAGAGCCAAGAAGGCGGCGGAGCTGAGAAGCCGGCAGTTGGACAGCAAGCGCCAAAAACTCAAGCAGGAGCTAGAGGAACGCGAGCGGGAGGCACTTCACAAGCTGCAGAAGAGCCAGCCCTACAGCACGGTGGCCCGGAGCGATGAGGAGCTGCTGCAGGAGCAGATCGAGCGCCTGAGGAAGGAGGGATCCCGCCTGCTGGAGGAGGAGCAGCGTGCGATGCGGGAGCAACTGCAGCGCAGCCACGCGGAGCACCAAAAACTGCAGAAACAGCCGACCAAATTTGATTCCGCCCAGCATCGCATCAAGATTAAGTGGAAGGCCGATCCCGGTCAGGACTACACTCAGGAGCAGCTTCTCAAGTACCTCAAAAAATACGGAGAAGTGGTTGCCCTCGTGGTGAACAGCAAGCGACGCGGCCGCGCCATGGTCGAGCTGGGCACCCGTGAGGCCTGTGACATGGTCCTGGCCTATGAGAAGGGCGACCCCGCGAAGCCTCTGCACTTCGAGTGGGTAACGCCGCCGGCGGGGGATCAGCAGACACACAAATCATCCGAAGCTGGAAGCACGGCGTCGGCTAGGGACTACGAGGATCTAGTCATGCGGAAGATGCGACAGGCCGAGGAGAGGAAGCGACTTATTGACCAGATGATGAAGGATGAAAAGGACAACGAATAAACTCATTATTTTAATGATTATCATAATATTTAAATCTTACAAATTAATATAAGTTAAAATTATTAGCAGAATTAAGCTTAAGCTCAAATGAAAACAAATATTTTATTTATTTACAAAATTAAATGCTGTTTAAAAAGAATTAAAATCCGATTGTCTGTTCGTTGTGAATATAATAAAATATAATATTTTGGTAGAATGAATTATTTAAAATTAGCAAAGCAGTACAACCGAGTAATAAAGACAAACAATAAATATTATAAATTAAATTTAAATTATTTGAAATAACAAAAAAATAACGTTTTTAATAATTTACGTTTTGGTTGTAATTTGTATTAATTTACATAGAAGTTTTTAATGTAGTCATAACAACCTTACCTTACTTCAAAATTAAAAATAAACTAATGTAGTTTTTAAACATTTTACAATTTTGGCAAATTTTAGTCACTTAGTAACCCTAATAAGTTGGCAACCCCGCCAGCTGAGCTTGCCAGCTGCTAAGAAAAAGTTAATTGAAAGAAATGCAAAAATGCCACTGGAGAGAAATAATCTGAATATTTAGGGCAACCAAAAACGAACAGACTAATTGCGACTCGAAACGAGATGGAGAAGCGACAGAGGGAGCTGGAGGCTCTGGTTTCCACGCAGAAGGAGCAACTGGGACGATATGAAAAGCGGCTTAAAGGTAAACAAATTGCGATTTCATATTGCACCCACAGTAATTAACCCACTTGCAGACGTGGTCACTGCCTACAAGGGACTGCTAAAGGAAAAGGAGGCCTTGGAGACGAGTCTGGCGGCGCATGCAGAAGCCACGGCCGTGGCAGATTCCGGATCCCCGGCTAGAGAAGTAGCATCCCATAACACCAGCACAGATAGCGCAGATGGAGCGGAAGAGGGGGCAGCAGCTGCCGCCCCACCTGTTCTTCCTGCCGAAGGACAGCTGCAAACTCAGATCATCACATTGATGAACTCACTGGCCACGCTCTCCGCGGAAAAATCACGAATGGAGGCGTCTTTTCAGGCGGACAAAAAGCAACTGCGCAGCCAAATCGCCCAAAAGGAGCAAACCATCCAGGATCTGCATGTGCGAGCCAAAGAGCAGGCGATCCGTGCGAAAAGCGATGTGGACGAGGTCAAGGCCAAGTGGATTGTAGAGCGACAGGAGCGCGAGAAGGAGACCAACAACCAGATGCTTATGATCCGTGAGCTGCAGAAGCTTTATGCCGACGAACGACACCTCAAGGACAACATCGAGATGCAGCTGAACAACTTCAAGACGCAGTTCGCCAGCAACGAGGCGGAGAACAGTCGCCTTCGCGACCTGCAATCTCAATTGAAGGAGGCCCGTTCTCAGCTGAAACAATTTCAGACTAAAGCTGAGCAGTCGGCGGCTGCTGCCGCCAGTGCGGATAGCGCCGCTGTCCTCCAGCAGGTGCGCCAAGAAATGCAGCAGCTAAAGGAGCAGCATTCTGTGGCTATTCGCCAGGAGCAGAGCCGTGTACTTCGGGCGGAGGACCAGAGTCGCAGGCAGGCGGCACTGCACGAGGACCGGGTGGCCAGTTTGGAGGCGCGCTTAGCAGAGCTGAGCACTACCGTTGGCAGCTATGATCGCCTGCGACAGCAGGATCAAGAGAATATTCATGCGCTGAAACAGCAGCTACAGGATTTGGAGCAAGCACAAGCTCGTCCAATATCCAGTCTGAAATCTGTCAACGAAGATGTGGATGTGGCTACACTTGTAGACGAGATGGTGCGCCTAAAGAAGCTCCTAACCAGTGCCAATACCCGCTCGGCCAATCCCCTGGATCTGGGAGAGATCCTCTCTCTAAGCGGCCAAAACACAACGGCAGCCGAAAGCCACGTCCATTGCGAGCAGCAGCTCCAAGGAGTTCAGCAAATGTTAGAGGCGTCCAAGCAGCAGCGGCAGCTACTCGAACAAAAGGCACAGCTGCAGCAGTCGCACATCCAGACACTGCAGGAAAAGGTGCAGGTGCTCAACCGCAATATCGACGAGGCGGAAATTGAGCTCAAACAACAGGGCGAAAAGCTGCGATTGGCGTTGAAAAGCGAGCGAACCAAGTGGCAGGAGGCGAAGGCAGAGCTGGAGAACGAGACACGCTGCAAGCTCAACGAGCTAGAGCAGTTGCTGCAAAAACAGCGTCAGCGATCGCTGCAGCTTCTCGACGAGAAGGAGCAGGAGATCAAGACGCTGCAGACCTCCTTCGAGGTGTTCCACTCGGCCACTGGTGTGGGGAGCTCACTAGTCTCTCCTAAACTTGAAGCCGCCTCCGAGTCATTGACGTACTCCTCAGATGCCGATAGTGTCGAGGTGGAGGGTGAGCAGCGTGAGCGGGAGAGAAAACTGAAGGTACGCTCCAAGAAGATGTCGCTGGGCGAGAACTGCCACATGCTGCACTACGCCAATGAACTGGCTCGCAAGGACATCGAGATCACGACCCTTCGCAAGGCCAAATACGCCGCCGAATCCACGTTGAGGAAGGCCATCCAAGACAAGGTCACGTCGCAGCAGGAGATGCACGAGAAGATTGAATGCCTCGAGGAGCAGGTGGACAGGTGGGTCTTCACTCTTTCCTTTTAATATTCTCTATTAATCCACCCTTCCACATTGTAGACTCGAGCGCTGCAAGACGCGCGAAGGCGCCAACCTGGAGTACCTGAAGAACGTGATCATAAGCTACATCGTGACCCGGGACTCGGACGGCAAGCGTCACATGCTGAACGCCATCTCAGCGGTGCTCCAGTTTACCACCACCGAGATGCAGGCGATCAACGCATCATTCCAGAAAAAGTAGCATTCTTATTTTGTTTAACAATCATATGCAACATATTTATGTTAATCCTTACATCGGAGCCTTTTTAATTACTAACTAAACCCGACCACAGGATATTTGTCTAGGTGGGGAGCCAGAACTCCGGGAAACATGGCCAAGAACTTGAAACGACTGCCCATTTGGGCCGGGTCTGTAAGCATTTCGTAGCCGGAGCGTATAATCTGCTGATTTTCGGGCAGGGCATGTGCCAGCAGCTGTTCCAGTCTGGCCTCTCCCTGCATGCGTTGCAAAAACAAACCCTGCTCTACTGGGCCGCAGCAGTGGATGTTTCCGCGGCTCTCAGCGGTATGCCTCACCAGCTTAAAGTCAACATCCGCCGTGAGATCGGCGCTGCCCGGGTCCTGCAGGGGTTCATGAAGGGCGTGTTGCTTAAAGGCCCGGAAAGTATCTGTTTTCTCGCCATAGTGTCCGTAGTCCATGATCAAAGCAATGCCTCCATCTTTTTCGATGCGCCCAGCCAAGAGTCCAACCTGTCGTTCTGTTTCCAGGGAGTACTCCAGACACGAACGCGTATCTCCAGGCATGGGTTGGAAAACGCTCGATACGGGCGTTTGGCTGCGGGAAAGCACGTAGCGGAAGTCGCCTTGACTAAGCTTCATATCCTCCCCAGGAGCCACATCGATAAGCACCTCCTGCCACTTTCCATCGACCAACTGCAGCTTGTGCACAGGCAGGGCATCGAAGAATTCGTGGGCCAGCACCAGCGAGAATCCCGGTGGCACATCTTCTAGCCGACGGTGCCAATAGGCTTTGGTTCCCGTGGCCGTGGTTCCGACTTGATAGTGAGGTAGTTGCGAGTCCTCCGGCAGGGTGTCGTGGGTGTAACAGAACCTCTGGGCCTGAGCTTTGCTCAGGAAGGGACTAACCTCCACCATGTGCATAGAAAACTCGGCGCCCAGTTTGAATTTGGTGATCACTTTCATTACATCTCTGGCCAAGGTTCCGCGACCAGGTCCGAGTTCCACCAGTTGGAAGGGCGATGGGCTGCCCATTTTGCGCCACTCGCTCACCAACCAGACTCCCACAAGCTGTTGGAAGATACAGACTTAATTATGGAACTCTTAATGAAGATAACTCACCTCTCCGAAGATTTGTGATATTTCCGGCGAGGTTATGAAGTCACCCTCACGTCCGAACACATCCCGGTTCATGTAGTAGCCGGCCTGGGGATTTGTCAGCACCTCGCGCATGTATTCAGCTACTGGTATGGGGCCAGTGGCCAGAATCCTGGCCCGCAGCTGCTTAGCCAGACTGCCTTTGTCATTTCCTCCCGATTGCTCCTTCACCGGCTCAGCCTTTGGGGCGCTGCTGGCACCTAGGTTAGGACGACGCACGGACTTGTAGCTGTACCAACGCCGGCTACCAGTCCTCAAAGCTTCGCGTAACATTTCGACCCGGCAGAAAATTTTCTACAAGTCAAACGGATAGATGGACAAAAGCGTTTCGACTACGAGATATCCAGTAGGAATATTTACCATCAACAAAATAGGAATTTCCATATATACATAGTATTGACATGACAGTTATAATATCATGTTTTAGACTTAGTGAAGATAAAATAATAATGTGAAGCCTTTAAAAATTTCTAGTGTGATTGTGCTCGAAACAGTTTGTATGTCCAATATACCGTTGATCCCATAGGTAATGGGTATACGAACTTTCCTCGAGTTGGCGCTGCCAACTTGATCTCCAAAAGCAGCTGATGCCTGAAGCCGTTATTTTTATGTGCATTTCTGGAATTTATTCCAAGTTCAACAATCTACAGAAGTTATTAAATAAATTAGATTTCATTCTCGTTCATTCCATTAAATCCATATTCTTCGATGCCTAGATCACCACGGCTCCCTGGACGACCTTCTCGTTGTCATAGATCTCCTTGGCGTAGCACAGATTGGGGTAGTCGAAGGCGGCGCCGTAACGGTTCTTGCATCCGGAGGTGGACTTCTCGCCGGGCGTGTAGACTGGCGAACCCACAATGTTCGAGGTGGCGAAGTTGCAGGTGAGCACAAAGTGGTTGTAGAAATCCTTTGAGAAGCGCACAGCGGCGCATCCCACATGGGTGTTCTTCTCGGCCACCGCAATGGTAAACTTGGCCACGTTCTTGTTGGGTAGTTCTTGGGGGAAGCTGGCCAGGATCTCGGGAGATGCGTTCGAACGCTCAGCAAACCAATTTTCGATCTGCTCCTTCAAAATCTCAGCGTCTGTGTACTCGGACTCGGCGCCACTGTAGCTGAAGATGGCATTGTTCTGGCCTGCGTAGGCGAATCTCTCTGTGCTGCGGCACTTGTCTGGCAAGGATTCACAGGTCTTTACGTTGAGAAGGGCCAAGTGAGAGAGCTCTTCGCACCAGGACATCTTGGCCATGCGAATAGCTTTCGGAAGGCCTTCTATTTTACCTCCAGCCACGTTGTTGCGGAGCTCATTGAATAGGGTAAGAATCAGTTTGTGGTGGGGCTCGGTCTTTATCTCACGCACATCCTTGGGACAGTTCTCACTGAAGTTCTGAAGGAGACGAGGTGAGTAAATGTTGGATAGGGATTCGATAACTTACTCCTTTATTATTGCAGGCAATATGCTTATCCAGACATGTTGGGAGGGCACAGTAGTCCACTGCTATTGCGGAACCAAACAGAACAACTGTCAGGAGCAGGAAACCCAAAGACGTATGCATGGTTTGGCTTGCTCTTGGATGAGGACTGACTAAACCGGCCGAAATGACCGACTTTTATAGTCGTAGCGCAGCCGGGTTCGATTACAATTATGTATAATTTACTTGCAATAACGACTTGGAAGCAGAGATTCCCCTGAAAACATTTGACAGGTGGTGCCTCGAAGCTTGAGGATCGTCTTTGCCGTGCTCCTATAAATAGTGGCCCCCGACTGGTGGCAGTTCAGTTGGAAGCCAACGGCCAAGATCACCATGAAGGTATTCATTGTTCTAGTCGCTCTGTTTGGAGTAACCGTTGCAGTGGACTACTGCGCCCTGCCCACATGCCTGGATAAGCATATTGCCTGCAATAACAAAGGAGTAAGTAGTGGCACCCCAAAACAACATCCACTCATTTCTTTTCTTCCAGAACTTCAGTGAGAACTGCCCCAAGGATGTGCGTGAGATAAAGACCGAGCCCCACCACAAACTGATTCTTACCCTATTCAATGAGCTCCGCAACAACGTAGCTGGAGGTAAAATAGAAGGCCTCCCGAAAGCCATTCGCATGGCCAAGATGTCCTGGTGCGAAGAGCTCTCTCACTTGGCCCTCCTCAACGTAAAGACCTGTGAATCCTTGCCAGACAAGTGCCGCAGCACAGAGAGATTCGCCTACGCAGGCCAGAACAATGCCATCTTCAGCTACAGTGGCGCCGAGTCCGAGTACACAGACGCTGAGATTTTGAAGGAGCAGATCGAAAATTGGTTTGCCGAGCGTTCGAACGCATCTCCCGAGATCCTGGCCAGCTTCCCCCAAGAACTACCCAACAAGAACGTGGCCAAGTTTACCATTGCGGTGGCCGAGAAGAACACCCATGTGGGATGCGCCGCTGTGCGCTTCTCAAAGGATTTCTACAACCACTTTGTGCTCACCTGCAACTTCGCCACCTCGAACATTGTGGGTCAGCCAGTCTACACGCCCGGCGAGAAGTCCACCTCCGGATGCAAGAACCGTTACGGCGCCGCCTTCGACTACCCCAATCTGTGCTACGCCAAGGAGATCTATGACAACGAGAAGGTCGTCCAGGGAGCCGTGGTGATCTAAACTCCAGACATTGAAACGACGATTGATGATATTCCAACTGTTTTTCATGTTATTCGAATGCTCAGCAGATATAAAGTGCTAAAATGTACATAGATCGCTTAATGCTTGGGAATAATAGTAGGCAGTGGGTCTATATATTGGTTATTGCAAAGGTGATCTAATATTGACCAGAATTGGTACACTGGAGAGTATCCTCGACCCTCATTCCCGTCAACACAGACTGCCTTGCTTTCAGCATAGCCTTTGCCGGAGATCTACTCTTCCGATACACACAAGCCAATTCCAAGGATATAAATATAAAATATTCCAACTGGGCCGCATTAACATAAAATGCAAACATTTCTTAATTAGCTTATGGAAAACCAATATCTTTTTATTAACTGCCGCTTTACCGCCGCAATAAACGGTAGAAGCAGACAGAAATCAATTAAAAGATGATGCGACTTATGGTTAAGCTTAAGCGGTCGCGGTAGCGGTGGTGGCGGCGGCAGCAGCGCTGGTGGTGGCAGCGGCCTCCTCCTTGAGACGATCCTTCTTGAGCGGACCCATGAAGGCCAGCTTGTCGGCAGGGGTCTGGAAGCGACCATGACCCATCTTGGACGAGGTGTCGATGAACTTGAGCTTGATTTGCTCCAGAGCAGAGCGCTTGGTGTGCTTCAGCAGAGACTTGCGCAGGGTGATAATGCGCTTCTTAGAGCCAATGCAGCAGCCCTTGATCATGACGAAGTCGTTGTTGACCTCACCATAGTGGGGGAAGCCACCCATGGGGGTTATGCTCTTGTCCGTCAGATCGTACTCGGTGGAGGCGTTGTTCTTGATGACCTGCAAATGATAAAGACTTTGTTAGTCCACCGTAACTTGAATGTAAGGATTATGACTCTCTGTTGGCTGAGATCTGTTGTGATCAGTCCTATCATTATAAATATCACGGTTTATCAAGCTTTTTATAGTTCGATGTCGTTGATTTTTAGTTTTTTTATCATCAGTGCAACAGAGTTCAACAGCGGAAGAGGATAATTTATCCAGAAGTGATGGCTTCGAGTGCTTACCTTGCCGTCCTTGGTGTGGATGCCAGCACCGATGCGGTAGATCTTCTTGTTGATCTCGGTACGGTGGTGGTAACCCTTCTGACCGGCACGTGCCACGGTGGTGGACACACGCGACGGATGCCAGGCTCCAATACAGGCCACCTTGCGCAGACCCTTGTGGGTCTTGCGGGGCAGCTTCTTGGTGTGCCAACGCGAGGTGACACCCTTGAAACCCTTACCCTTGGTCACGCCGACGCAGTCGATCATCTCGTCCTGGCCGAACACATTGCTGACCTGAATTGGCTTCTCCAGATGCTCACGGGCCCACTTGACCTTGTCTTCGATGGAGCCACCGTTCAGCTGGATCTCCATAACGTGAGCCTTCTTTTGGCGCTGCTTGATCAAGCGGATCTAAAGCGAAAGAGGAACTTCGGTTAGTTTTGTTTCAATCGCAGTATTTGTATATTGGGACTGTACGTGATATGGTTTAACCGCGCTATCATAGCCTGAGCGGCTCCGCACCGTTACTGGAATATATCAAGCTCCGCCACCCGAGGGGCAGTTTGCTCTGCGACGTTGCATTCCTAAACTGTGCATCGAAACCACAGCGCAAATGCTTTTTAGGCCAGGCGCACCAAAGGCGCCGAGTCCAAGGACCCAGCACCAGTGGCACAACAAGGCCAAGGACGTCGTAACATAGATTATTAGACAGAATTATAATTACCTGCGAGTGGGCAATCACACGGATAACCTTGCAGTAGCGCAGCATCTTGCGGAAGTCGTTCTCGATGCTCTTCTTGCCGAGATCATCGGTCCACTTCTTGCTGGCCTTGGTGAAGGCCTTCTTCTTGCTCTTGTACCTGGTAGACGATGGTCAAGTTGGAGATGCACAAGTCAGAAACACGAGCGAGATGTGGCGCACAATCCATTGGGGTGTCGTGTCACAACGACTCCAACTTCTTAGCCGCTGTTTGCGTGGGGGGCGAGACAGAACTGGAAGTGCACCTCATCGCAATCAAATGGCGAGCGGAGATGCAGTCTTCCATGTCGTGCTCACTCGGCAAGTAATTTTTAGTTAACCAGGGCAGAGCCCAAGACCAAAACACTTGACAGCTCACACAACTTTCAAAGATTTGAAAAGCTCTCTCAGCAAGCTGATCGAAGAACTTTATGTTTGGATTTTACATTTAATTAGGCGTTCTTTAAGAGTGTATAAACAAGATCGTCTCTAGTAGGCCACGAACAAGACAAACACAGGTTGGCACACGCAAATCAAACATGTTTTGATTAAATAATTAAGAAATTAATTAAATAATAATCTCAATGGTTTCTAGGCATATGATATTTGACGATTTTAAATGGTATTCTATGCACTTTGCAAATAAATCTTGAGTAACAGATTATGAAATTATAGAAATATTCTTTGAAGAGATTTTAAGTGATTGCTACTTCTACAAACTAATATTTAATGTGCGTAAACCAACCGACACGCAGATTTTCCTGCATAACTGATCAGAAGGAAGGCAGCAGAGATGGTAGAAGGCTTTTCAACAGGGTTTGCTCTTTCAGATACCATCTTATCATCATCCAGTGTCTGCATAAAAACCACGTGGTTTGTCTGTGTATGTATGCCCGCTGCACCCGACCAAACAAAATGGCGGCCCCAAATAGGTAAAGATTAATGCCACACGTGGACCTAGATACATACCAGTTCTTGTAGAAGCGACGACGGCACTCTTCGGACAGATGCTGGGCCCATACATTGACCAGGGCACGCAGACCGAAGGGAGTCTCGATGTAGCCGACGGCACCGACCACAATCATGGGCGGCGTCTCCAGAACGGTGACGGCCTCCACGACCTCCTTCTTGTTTATCTCTGCAAAGAGAGAGGAATTTTCAAATTAAACACGTGCCGCCGCATATAAGAAGGATTAACTAAGCGTGAGCTTAATCAGTCCGCCCTAGTAAATTAATCACGGTTAATCAGAAATGTTCTAACCATAAATTTTCTAGTTTACTCATCATGGAAAAGTTCTAGGGTTTGTTTGAGTTGAGAAAGTAGGTACTTACTGGAACCGGGACGGTCAGCCTCGCGCACAATGTGCGTCATGCCGGCCTTGTAGCCGATGAAGCAGGTCAGATGGACGGGCTTGCTGGCGTCGTCCTTGGGGAAAGCCTTAACCTTGCCGCGGTGGCGCGCTGAGCGCTTCTTGGGGTAGAAGGCCATGGAGCCATGGCGAGGCGCAGAGAACTTGCGATGAGACTGTAAAACGTGCAGAGAAAATGCGTAAGAAAAAAATAAATTTTCGCACTGAGGTTATGTTGAACACGTGGACGTAGCGCACACAAATTCGATAAAAACTTGCGATCAGGTTGCAGGCTTGCATTGATCAAGAGCCATCAAAGTTATATAGCATCCATACTTTTTAATTTAATTGCACAACTCCACTTTCATCAAAGTCAATATTTTATCAGTGAGTGAAACTTACCATGACGTCTGTTCACTTCAGACGATGAAACAAAAAGAACGGAAGTGACGGCCACCAGAGCTAAGTTGCTTGCGGCGGCGGTAGTGTGGCCGCGTCATGGACACAAAAAAATACATAATACTGTAATAAACTGACATAAGGACAAGAAAATTGCAATAAATTCCTAATAATCTGTTATAAATTTACATAAAAAGGTGATAAAATTGATAAGCTGTAATAAACTTTCATAAAGAGGTAGGAATTCTTGCTGAACAGTAAGAATTTGAAAACGTGTGACCATAATAACTTTTTTAAAAGGTAAAGACATTTATTAAAAGGTGCATAACCTTGTATGTTTTTAAAACAGTGTAGTATTTTTATCTGATAAAAAACTACGTTCCTAATTAAGTCTTATTATACCCCATAACGGTATTAATCCTAGTATCTGGCACAATGATATAAGAATAGTTTATACATATAAATGTACATATGTCAGATATTAAGTGGCATAGGGAGTAAAAACATCTGTAAGTAAAAACATTAATAACAATAAAAGTATCAAATGGCATCTTTGGTATTTTTTTTTTTATTTATTCAAAAAGGACCAAATAAAATCCTCCTTTCTGTCTAAAGGTAGTCTCCAAGTAATTCGATAGATTCAAACTGGTACGCCGTTATGATAGGTATTAAGTCATAGTATTTTTGGTTTCTGGTTGTACGGTCACATCAATAATATCGATAGAAACAGATAGTTTGCTGTATCTTCCTAACGTCTGGCAACGCCATGACTTCATCAGCGTTAATGAGAGCTTCTCGAGCCTTTTTTAAGGGTTTTCCGGGGAAAATTCCTTCCTGTGAAGGTAGCGCACCCGAATTAGGAATTATCAGCCACGGAAAATGACGGGGAGCGCAGATAAATGCGGAAAACAGGCTGCCTTCCTTGAAAAGTACGGCAACTCCAATGTCATGGGGATTTTTGAGCGGCTTAAGTGGGCCCAGCTGTCTAAAAGGGCAAAAATCCGCTTATCGATGCTAAGAAATAAAACCGATGTATCGCCTTATATCGCAGCAGCTCTATTTTGGCGCATTTTGTGCTTGTGTTCGTGCCGAAAAGTAAAATCAACAAAACTTGCGATGTCGACGCTGGAGCTGTGCGAAAAGTTCTTTGGAACGCGGGATGTCTACAAGCTGATGGACCTGAAGAAGGCGGCCAGCGAAAAGGAGGTGAAGAAGGCATATCACAAGCTGTCGCTGCTGGTGCATCCCGACCGAGTGCCCGAGGAGCAGAAGGAGGAGGCCACCGAGAAGTTCAAGGTGCTATCCAAGCTCTACCAGGTGCTCACGGACACCCAGAAGCGCGCCCTGTATGACGAGCAAGGCCTCATCGATGATGACGACGAGGGCGAGTCCAAGCTGTCCTCGTGGCTGGAGCTGTGGAGCAAGATATTCAAGCCCATCACTGAGGAGGACATCAGCAACTTTGAGAAGGACTACATCGACTCTGAGATGGAGCTCAGGGACATAACTAAGGCCTATCTGGGTGGCAAGGGGTGTATTAACTATTTGATGAACCACATACCCTTCATGAAGGTGGAGGACGAGCCCCGCATCAAAAAGATTGTCGAGGGCTTGATAGCAGCCGGTGACGTGCCGGAATATAAAATCTTCACCCAGGAGCCTGCCGCCAAGCGAAAGAAACGTCACCAGAAGTATGCCCGTGAGTCCAAGGAGGCCGAGGTTATTAAGGAACGTATTCAGCGGCAAAAGAAGGAGAAGGACGACCAGGATCTGGCAGCCAATGGTGGAGACCTTCAGCAAATGATTCTGGCGCGCCGGAATCAGCGAGAATCTAATTTCGGCTCGCTGATGGATCGTCTGATAGAGAAGTACGGTGACGAGGACGACTCCGACACTGTCGATTTTAGCTCCTTCGAGACCAAGAAGAAGAAGTCCAAGAAGGCCGCCAAGCAAACGGCCAAAAAGAAGCTAAATGGAGTCAAGACTGGCCGGGTGGACAAGGCTAAGCATTAAAGCTAACTTCCACTACCAACATACTCACCTACATTTTTATATTTTATAATATTAGTTTTAACTATTCATATGTATTTATCCATGTACGAATATTTTGCATTGGTAAGCTGTTGCTCGGGAAAAGGCTAAATATAGCGTTTACATTATGGCTACAAAACAATGTCCATTTGGTTTATAAGCAAATCAAATAAAAAGTGGAATTTTGTTATTACTGAGCAATCGAAACGTGTAGGTTTATATTCCCTAGCCGGGATTTGTAATTGTGGGCAATATGTTTGGGTTACAATATAGTATATGAAAAAAATCAGTTTTATCTGATATGACAAATATATTTTATAAAATAATATGTAAAAAAATTTAATTAAAGTTTAGCTAATTTTTACCCAGTTCCCAATTCCATTATTTTAAATAAAGATTAATAAATAAACAGTAAATATAATATAAATATTTAAAAATTATTGTCGTTTATCTGAAACAAAATCGGTTGCCACCTTGACAGCTGCTCAGCGTGCCTGTAGCGCACGTCTGGTCACTCTAATTTAAAGTCTAATTATAAATAACAAAAATTGGTCACAAAAAATGAGATGTTCAGTGCCCAGTTGTAGGAATGCTTTTATATGCAAATCAAAGAGGGGCCCGGATCAGCAGCAGACAGTTTCCTTCTTCCAGTTTCCCAAGTCCCCGAAGTTATTCAATAGCTGGCTCTCGTTCTGCGGCGTACGTTCAGTGACTGCCTTAAAAGTAAAGTATCCATGCATCTGCATAGAGCACTTCAAAGACGAGGACATAGAAGGGTCCATCAAATTCGAAATGGGTGAGTGCTGGCCATTTGTCTTTGAGTTTCACCTGAATAAATCCACTTACTATGACCAGGACTGGCTAAAAAGAGAACTTTGCGGCCGGGTGCGGTTCCCTGCATAAACAAGAGCCAGGAAAGCCCCTCGACAAGAGCACGAAAGGAGCGTTCAGAGCGGCGGAGGAACAAGAAACTGGTGGCCGACATACTGTTAGAGGATGAAGCCAAGTCTAGTGCTATAGCGGATGTGGTTCCCACGCCTAACTATGTTCGGTTCAACACGGGAATCGCTTCGGCACCTCCATTCGTTAGTTCTATACCGGCAGAAGATGAGTTATCCTCTATGTTCACGGAAGACGATCCCCTCTTGGCCGCAGCAAAGGTAGAAAAGAGGGAGAGATGCCGGACCTGCTACAAGGTCTTTGTCGTCGACTCCAAAGCCAAAGATCTCTTCGACCCGGCGAACAGCGTGTTGATTTTTCACATCGAAGTCATTAGCGGAGTTTGGGTTTGTCTTTAGAAATCTTTACAACCAGACATTACAAGAGTTGTTCTCTTTTAGATCAGGAACATAGAAACGGAACCCCACCTCATATGCCCCGCTTGTCAGTTGTCCCTCCAACAGGCGATCGAATTCCGGGAGATGTGCATAGACATTGAGCTGAAGCTCACCCAGCCTAAGGCTGAAATTGATGAAGAACCCGATCTGGTGACAGTTCAGGAAGAGTCATCAGTACATGATATTATTTCGGACTCTGAATATTCAAATGTTGATGAGTATCCACCGGAGGAACCTGTTGTGGACGAAGCCCTCTCTAATACTGCGTCCACACTAGAGTCGGTATCTGAATCCCCCGAGTCGGGTTCACAAGATCCACTTAGTGTATCCCTGGGAGCTAAGATTTTCAAGGATCTAATCAACCAATATACGGGAAGGTCAATAAAGAGGTTAAAAAAAGAGGCGTCCGTTGCAAAGGCGACGCTCGTTGCAAGGGCGACACCCGTTGTAGAGGCGACGGTCGAAGCAAAAACGTCGCCCGAACCCAAAACTATTGTGGCTTCCGAACAAAAACCGAAGAGAAGAGCAAACCCCAAAACCAAAGAAGAGAGGAATCTTATCCGACGAGCCCAGATACGAGCCAAGCCAGCGAATTTCGTGTGCGATCAGTGCGGCCAGGCCTTTCGCATGTCTCATAATCTGCAAATTCACATCCTCCGGCACAGTCAAACCAAGAATTACCAGTGCACCGAATGCCCCAGGACCTTTTACGATGCCTACATGCGGAACATCCACATCCGGATCAAGCACCGTGGCGAGACTCCCTTCGGCTGTCGATTCTGCTCAGAAACGTTTGCCTATGCAGGACCACGTCAGAAACATGAAAGGTGGGTGGCAATAAGGCCAATCAAATCGAATGGGAAATTTGGTAAATGCTTACATACCTTGGTTTCTTACTAGCGAGATCCATGGAGCAGCACCACGCCGAATAGTGAAGCGGATCAATCCCCAGCCCATGCCCCGCTCCAACACGCGCTACCATTGCCATCTCTGCCACAAACATTACGCCTCCAAGTACGCCCTGGCCTGGCACATCAAGTCGCATACGGATGCTGGCGCCTACAAGTGCCAGCAATGCGAAAAGAGCTACTCGGAGCCGGCGAGGCTCAAGCGCCACGAGATGACCCACGAGGAGAAGAGGCCCCTGCAGTGTGAAGTGTGCCTGAAAGGGTTCTACCAACAAACGAAGCTTAGAGAGCACGAGCTCATCCATACCGGCGAGCGTCCTTATCGGTGGGTTAGCCATAGCATAGCGATCCTCATATCGCCGAAAATAATGTTCTTTATGCAGATGCGAGATTTGCGATGTCCACTTCCGTTACAAGTACAACATGAAGGTCCATGCAAACAGTAAAATGCACCAGGAGAACCTCTTGAAAGCCGAGTCTAATCCAATTGTTGAAATTTAATGAAACAATCGTTTTTTTATCCGAATTTCTTTTATGTATTTATGTCCAATGGTTGGACCGATCTTGTTTTACGCTGCTTCCTGCGTTCGTTTTCAATGTGACTGCTGGAGTTAATGTGTTGGGTGAAGTTGCCGGCACGCAGGAACCAGAGATCGCACACTTCGCAGCTGCAGGAAGTTGGAACATAAATTAGTAAGGCAAAAGGGAGAATTAGTGCTGTGAACTCACTGGAAAGTGCGCTCGCCCTTCTTGATGATTTCCCACTTGGACTGCGGGGCGCGTCCTTTCTTACAGGCCTCTCTGTGGATATAAAACCTATGTAATTGGAGCAAGGAAAGGAAATGTATAGGTCTCACCTTTCATGCCTCACACGCGAACTGTTGGTGCTATACTCCAGGCCGCAGAAGGTGCAAGCATAGGGTCCTTCCGTGTGCTTGAGCTGGTGGCGGCGCAGCAGGTGGAGTGTGTAGCACTTCTGGTGGCACTGTTCGCATTCGAAGGGCTTGGTTCCTGTGTGTCGTAGCAGATGGACATTGAGGTTGCTGGTGTCCCTAAACTGCCTGCCGCAGTGCTCACAGATGCAAGGCTTGGCGGTCTGTCCATTTCGGTCCACAATGCGCTTCGGCTGCTTGTCGTCGATTACTTTGACGTGGATCAGCTTTCTGCCCAAGCGCATTGTGTGCTTGCTGGACCTGTTCTTGGACTTGGTTTTTGTTTGGTCCATTTTACTGATGACTGTGGTCACCGTTGCAGTCTGTGGCTCTCCGTAGTCCTCTGGGAGAGGCAGGAAATCGTCGCCGGGATCATTGTCAAAGCCGTCATCAAAATGATCCTCTATATAAGTATGTGCTTCCTCTTCGTTGTGTTCCTGTGGGGGCTCCAGCTTGATATCACTGGACGCCAGCAGCTCATCAATGCCCAGGGGATCGGGAGCTCCCATTTGTGGGACGGGAAGTTGCAGGGAGACGGAAGCGGGACCCTCGCCGAGATTCATCTTGGTCCTTCGCTTGACGAGATACTTCTCGATCTTGGCGCATCGACGGCGGAACTTTTGCACTTGCTTGAGCAGCGCCTGGCAATCCGGGCACACCAAGTTGGGTGAATCCAGGTCATTCTGCAGCTGCAAGGAAGTAAACAAACTTTATCCGGAGTCCCACTTGGATTTTGTTGCCTTCCCACCCAGCAGTTTGTGATGGATCGCACGCAGTGCAGTAGTTTCCTCCCCTCCCGCGAGAAAATCTGCAAGCACTGCTCGGGCACAATGGTCCGGCCGCAGGTGCGGCAGAAATTCTTCATGTTGATCAATTTATTTATTTATTTAAATATATTTTTTGACATTAAACAATTGGTGTGACTGCGCAACGAAAGTTCCCGAATCTATGTTGAAAATACCAAAGCATACCGTTGTAGGGCTGCCACTCTGGTAGAAACTATCGGTTGGCCGACATGCGACCCTGTGCGAGTGATGGTAACTCTGGCAGTTTCCGCCCTCCATCTTTCTGCATTGACTTTTCACGATGGTGAGTTCGCTGCTACTGAATTTTACGAAAATAATGATTTATTAATGTGAAAGTGAGCTGCATATGAGAGCAAAAGATGACTAGAGTGTTGCCCTCGAACTGTGCCTTGAATGTGATATCCCCCATGTGGGAAAAAGTGAAAATCCGGGCGAAAAACAAACGCATGCCCTAACCTCGAAAGCGGCTAGCTCCAGGTGCTGCTCTGGGGCATTAAATTAAGTTATAAGAGAGTGGTTTGTGAGCAATTAATTAATGCAAATTGTTTCTTTAATACTACAGCCGCCTAAGAAGGACGCGAAGTCGTCGGCTAAGCAGCCGCAAAAGACACAGAAGAAGAAGGAGGGCTCCGGCGGCGGCAAGGCCAAGAAGAAGAAGTGGTCCAAGGGAAAAGTCAGGGACAAGCTGAACAACCAGGTGCTGTTCGACAAGGCTACTTACGAAAAGCTGTACAAGGAAGTGCCCGCCTACAAGCTTATCACCCCCTCGGTTGTCTCTGAGCGTCTGAAGATCCGTGGCTCCCTGGCCAAGCGTGCTCTGATCGAGCTGCGCGAGAAGGGTACGTTATTTGCCTCGAATTCATATTTGCATCACAATCCTAATGTCTGTCCCCTTACTCCTCTTCCAGGTCTGATCAAGCAGGTCGTGCAGCATCATTCCCAGGTCATCTACACACGTGCCACCAAGGGTGATGAGGCGTAAATATTTAACCCATCGCATTCTTTTAGTCGCCTTCAATTTACAATTGATCAATGATTGTATTCGAGAGCACTAGGACGTCGCCGTGTGTGAAATGTTGAATAAACTTGCTTTCTTATTGATGTAAGGGACATTTACTTGGAGTTTTAATGTTCTTTCGACGAATCCTTACATGTATATAGAGATCAAGCTACACAACGGTGGATTCCCTAAAAGCCAGTTGTGGTCGTGCAACATAAACAACTAAGGACAACTGTTCTCGGGACATGACAGTATGCGCTTTATATAGTAATCGAATATAAAGGTGACTGAGAAATATATCTACGAAATTAAAGTAATTATAAAAAATTGATTAGCTTTAAACGAAGATATTTTAAGTCTCAAAAAAAATTTACTCTTAGGAGTGCTGATTTGTTTTGGCTTTCCCAAAATATTCAATATTTTGGCTGCTTACGAAATATTTTACTTAAAAATCGGGGGATGTTAAATTTAATCATATGCCTATCTACGGATTGATTTCAAACCCATAGCGATTTATATGGCAATCTTAATAGTGAAATTATTATTGGGTAGCTTCACCTTTAAAAAAATGGACAAAATACAAATCATTCTTAGTTATTATTGATTTCCACTTTAAAATCCAACAGGTTGTTTTATTTTTGCGATTTTTATTGTATTTATCCATTATCACAATGTACATTTACAACTTAACAAAATTATTGTTTTTCCTTTTTTTTGACCTGTCTCTTTCCTAGTTGGCATTCACTACGTTACGCGCTCACGTGCGCGCCACAGTAACCATTCGAAGATAGATAATTCAAGGATTTAAAATGTTATTCGTATTATTTTTTTTGCTTTTAATTATTTCTTTTAATGTGATGCTATTTTAGACACTCATAATTATTCAGTAATTTGAGTAACAAAATAATAATAATAAATAAAATGCCGAACATTACAAAATAATTTTTTTTATTTATTTATTTAGTAATTTGTATAACAACATAATAATAATAAATATAATGCCGCTGTAAAAATGTATGGTTTTAAATGAAAAAATATAACGTAAAGTGGTAGAACAAATGCTGAAAGAATTTAAATAGCTGTAATTTGTGTATAATGAATTCAAGCAAAGAAGTATTGACCTGTATAAAACATGACTGGAGAATTGTGCATTTATGTTGTCGAAAAGTTTATTTTGTTGTCAGTATTACGATAATATTTATTGTTAGTAATAACTAAATTTGGCATTAAAATAAAATCAAATACTTGTATGGAAATAAATGTATTATAAGGTTTTCTATTGAGACCCGCTGTAGAAAGTTGAACCCAGTGAACATCCAGTCGGACGACCACTGTGCCCGTTGCCATTCACAGAGAAGCGTTGCATGCGTGCGTTCAGCAAATATGTTTACGTGGTTACCTTTATTTTGATGACAACACAGCAGATTGGTGCTGGCAAAGACGGTTTCGCTTCGGTTTCTGGCTGCTTGTAAAATGAATTGAGCGAAAGCCATTCAGCGATCCACCCACCCGCACCGCTCCACGACAGTCCCGTCCCGCTGGCAACTGTGCAAACAAGACGACCAGCCAGACGAACAGGAAGCGTCTGCGTTGTGGAGTTATTCGCGAATCAAAAGGTTGCCGCTGTCGCTGACGCCGCAAGCAGATAGAGATTCTTTCGAGCCCGGCCAGAATCGGAGTCAGAACCAGCGGCGTTACGCGGGCGTCGCGACAGCTAACCGCACGATTATACCACGTATGCAAACAAAACTGTTATCACACGTTCCGGTCTTTAGTTTATTTTTCTGTCTATTCGCAGAGGCGCCAAGATGATACCGCTGTCGCACAAGGACCGAAGCAGCTTCGGCTACCGGGTGCGAGAGAAGCTCAACAGTTGGAAGCGGCTCATCTTCTCCGACCGCAACTCGCGCAACCTGTTCCTGTTCCTGCTGCTCAACCTGAGCTTCGCCTTCGTGGAGCTTTTCTATGGCATTTGGACGAACAGCCTGGGTGGGTGCTCTAACATAATTATAATTGGTGTTTATCTTATCCGGGGTTTACAATGCTTCTGTTTACTAATCACCAGGTCTGATCTCCGACTCATTCCACATGTTTTTCGACTGCACTGGCCTCTTGGCGGGCCTGGCCGCTTCGGTAATCACAAAGTGGAAGGCCAATGACAAGTTCTCGTACGGCTATGTGCGCGCCGAGGTGCTGGCCGGCTTTGTCAACAGCCTGTTCCTGCTTTTCATTGCCTTCTTCATTTTGTCGGAGGGTGTGGAGCGGCTGATTGAGCCACCAGAGGTGAAGCACGAGCGCCTGTTCGTCGTCTCCGTCCTGGGCCTGCTGGTCAACTTGGTTGGCATCTATGCTTTCAATCATGGCGGACACGGGCACTCGCACGGAGGTGGCGGACATGGTCACTCACATGGCGGAGGCGCCACTGGCCACGGACACTCGCACAGCCATAACGACGTCAGCAACCATAATCATCAGGCCATTACCTTGGATAACGGTAACGTTTAGTCTGGTATTCTCAAAGTCTGGGATTCCCATATTCCACGTAGATTAGGTCTTTAAATATAGTTATTCTAATGGGATTATTATGATTGCTTTTAGGTCACGGGCACTCCCACGATCACGGTAGCCATGGCCACTCACACGGTGATATTTCGGGCAGCAACTCACAGATCATGAGAGGCGTCTTCCTGCACATCCTGGCTGACACTTTGGGCTCTGTGGGTGTGATCATCTCGGCTGTGCTGATGCAGATGTTTGGCTGGATGATTGCGGACCCTATCTGCTCAATTTTCATCGCCCTTCTCATAGCGCTCAGTGTGCTGGGACTGATTAAGGAGTCCATACTGATACTGATGCAGCGCCAGCCTTCCACGCTGGATCGATCCCTGCCGCAGTGCTACCAGAAGGTGACTGGGCTGGCCGGAGTTTATGCGGTGCAAGAGCCGCACTTCTGGACCCTTTGTTCGGACGTCTTCGTGGGAGCCATCAAGCTGGAGGTGTCGAAGAATGTGGATCCCAAGTATGTGGTCACGCATACTCGAATGATCTTTGAGGCTGTGGGCGTCAAGCAGATCTATATCCAGCTGGATTACGTGTGATGCAGATGAGACTTGCCCACTCTGGCGTCCCTGTACAATGATGTATAAATTTAAAAGCGAGTGTAGTTCGAAAAATCGTCGATGTTATCAACATTATTGGAAAATTTTAGTTCTATAGGGCGCCGCACCCCTCCATCACTTCCAAAAAAATCCCCTCCAAGAGCTAAGCAAAACAAAAAGTGTAATCTTCAGTTGTACTAGAAATTTTGCGTATTTTGTTAACTTATTAACTTTTGTATTTGTTGAAATGCGTTCGGCATTTATTCCATTCTATACATACTGAAAGCATAAAGGAACTTATGCAGTAGTCGATATGAAGGAGCACTAGTGTAATTGTAAGCTAAGCAAGACTATTGTGCAAGAGTAAATATATATATTTAGAGTTTTTTTAATTCAGAATGAACAAAACCCGAAACAAGCATACCTACACATACATAATCTGACTGACATTTCCACGAACATTCCGCTGTGCGGTGGAAGTGCATTGGGAAAACCGTTTTTGCCACAGTTTGAAGCATCAAAATCATGAACGAAATAAAATTTTATTTGTTATTAGCATTTTTATACGTAAACGAAATGTAAAGGTCTTTTCATTCTGGTTGGGTGGCATTCATAAAAAACATTCTCATTACGAATTGGGCAAGAGGCAAGAGAAGAAATCTTCGATCAAATAAAGTATATATTTTTGATCAGCATGACCAGGCGATAATAATAATAATATAATGATATAAATAGGAGATATTAAATAATAAAGGAACCTGTGCAAGAAAGGGCATTGCTGAACATGTATCTAGCAACAATTTCTTGTTGATTCAACCATGTTAGTTTTAATGTTCCATTTGATTTCTAATTTAACGCATAAAGCTTTGGGTATGGTACCTTACATGTTAACGGTTATTTTCGGGGTCTAAACTGATTAAGAGGCACATTTCACATTTAAAGAAATATTTAAATCTACCCCTAATTTACATAATTTTCGTACGAGCCATGATTCTTATTAATAATTCACCAGATAAATGGAACAAAAATAATAATTATTATTAACCTTATGGCGAGCGATCAGTTAATTTATTTTGTTAATGATGTTTTTAATGAGTTCGAGGAGTTTCCTAAATTTGTGATCAACACTGTTCTACAAAATATTTTTGTAATGCACTTCAGGTAAGAAAAATATGAAAAATTTTAACACACCCTCAATGTTTTTTTTAAGTTAACAAATAGCTTTTACGCAAATTCATAAACATTACATTTATTTTTTTGCAAGATAAAAAAAAATTTTGTTTTAAAATATTTTCTTAATTTCGAGCATTTTTTTTTTTAAGAAACCAAAAGCTAAAATTTTTAAAACATCAAGCGATTGATGTTCGATGAAATGAGAGCCCACTGTACACGTTTCTCACGAGATAGCGTCTCGACGTTCAACAGGTCCGCACGACTCTCTGAAATAAGTATAGCACCGGTGTGTTGAAGCGTACCTGCCGCTCCCCAACAGATAAAACGAACGTTTTCGACGCCACAGAACTAGATTATAGAATTCAACCTTAGGCGAGAGCAGCACATTTTGTTAAAATGATTAGCGGCTGCTCGCCGATTGAGGTTAGGGCGAATGCAACGTGCGAATCTAGGGCAAGTGGAACTGCAGCGTGCAGAAAATAGTAATCCATGCCGAAGGGCAATGCGCATGTCCCGCGCCCGTACATATCTACGTATACCTGCACGTGTACATCACGTCAAAGGTCAATAACTCCGAGAATGCCCAAAAAAACTCCATGACTCAGACGGCTATGTATAGCCCTCTCACTTGCACTCGTACGACCTCGGCGACGGCTGCAATGTGACGTCTACCTACGCATATGTAACTGTAAATGGAATCAGAGTGTGCAAAGAAGTACAGGCACGCGGATTTACAGTTGTATATGGTTTCCGTTTAATTCAGTACTTGTGTTCCCATTTTCGGTTATTTTTCTGTTCTGTATTCTTTAGCGAAACATAAACGAAATTTCATACAATGTTGCGGTGTTGCTATCAAAATATTATTTTAATTACAATAGTTGGCGTAATTTAGTTGTTTTAGCTATCGTACTCCGCTCCGCTGTGGCTGCCGCTCTGAGTTAAACAATAAACACATAGAATCGAAATATTATGATGGGCACCAAAATCAAATAAAATCGCATAGATTAAGAAACAGGGATTTGTCAGCTTGTTTAACATAAATTTAAGACTCAAAATTGTAACTAAGTATCTGATAAATATGTAGAAGGTATGCATGAGTATGTAGGCCTGTGGCGTTGGATGTTCCGCTCCTGGTCCGCCCCGGGGAATGAGTCCCGCCCAGAGGTCAGGGGCGACGGGGAGCCCGCACGCACAGGCCTGCTGCCGGGATCTGGGACGCCGTCTAGCACTTCTCCTCCTCCAAGCCGTGCTTGAAGAACATCAGAACGGGCACGCTGTTGCCATCGATTTCGCGGTATTCCACTAGGGCCACCATGCCGTCGCAGTCCATCGACTCGCCGGTAAAGAACTGGAGCTCCTTGAAGCGGCCGAGGATGTCCTTCATGGCCTTGTTCATGTTGGTCTTGAAGACGTCGACCTGGTCGGGCGAGTTCTCCTCCAGCTTGGCCAGCACCTTCTTCATGTAGTCCTTCAAGTAGATGGTGTACGACTTCTTGTCGCCGAAGGCAAAGCACTCGCACAAGCGGTGGTTCAATACCACATCAACGCCGGATTCCGAGGTGATTTCGGTGCCTTCGTCGGCCTCCTCGGCGGAGGCGTTGGCGCCTTCCAGCATGATTGTGTCGCCCTGGCGTGTGATCAGTTTGCCGTAGACCTCGTAGATCACGTCGTCCACCAGCTTCATCTTGTAGGTGTCGGCGAACATCTCGTCGCCGGTAATGATGTCCTTGTAGATCTTCATGGTGCTAGCGTCGGTTAGGAGAAGTCTTCAGAAGGCGGCGTCTAAATCGCTTGCGAATTTTCAACTACAACAGCACCGGACCGGGACCACAGCGGGAACGACTTGCCACGCGCTCACTCGAACAGCAAAAAGAATGAGTAAGTAAAAATGGCGAAACGATACGGCTACAGAGCGGCTTGCCAACTCGTTTGATCGTTGAAAGGGCTGCCAGACTGCTACAATTTCAGAAATACCAAACAAAATAATAGCTAAATTGACAACTTTAAGAGAGAACTCGTTCCTAGGTTAAAGCCAGATTTATACCTTAAGTCCACTACTAAGATCAACGAAATAAGCTTGCAAAATTTTGCGAACGATATTGTGCTTATTTAACTCAGAGCTTCGACCATAGAAATTAAAAAATTTTAAATTGGGTAAAGTACATTTTTCGCTTTTTCATCATAGGACCCGACCGAGCGAAAAACCAGTAGGTTCATATTCACATTTTTTTCGTTCTTTTTATATAAAGTTTTACGATGCAAAATTATTTCCTCGATCTTAGTCTAACGCCTTACTAGTACAAAATATGGTAGCACCGACTTTATTTCCCAATTTACCATTATCTTAATAAAATCACCAAGGGCTCTTAATTACTGAGATTTATTTAGTATTTAGTATCTCTATATTTCGGATAGCTGCTCTATAAAAATTTTTATTTTAGAAAAATTGAAATTTCTTAAACCCTAAGGCTACTTACATATGTAGTACTATTGTGTAATAAACCTTGCAGGAAAACTTTGTCATTGGCTAACTTGGAAGAACATTAGCTGTATATATGTTCATCAGCCAGATGATTACAATAGAACAGAAAATGTTATTTATTCTATTCTTATTTAGGTTTGATTTTTACAGATTTTAAATTAATTTAGAATCCACATCTGCAAACTAGCTAGATTAAGCTTTCGCTAAAATAGTTGTTTTTTGTAGTCTGGCAGCGCTTGCGTATAAAAACTGAGGAGTGGCAGCACTGGCTCTGGTTATTTCGCTAGGTCAGAGTACGGTCTCACCCATACAAGTTAAAGTGAAAAAAGGGAAATGTACGTAATTTCTGCATTTGCATTACCAAAACACTGAGTTTATACCGATTTGGCAGGTATGCACTCTCTAGCTCGCTTATCCGCTCGCCGGCGCTGCGCAAGGGCCTCCAGATGGCCGCTGCCAACCGCCAGGTGTCGCTGAAAGTGGTCTCCGTCGAATCGACCCAGAAGGATGAGAGCTTCTTCGAGAAGAACGAGCGACTGGGCAGGAAGATGTCGCCGCATCTGACCATCTACCAGCCGCAGCTGACCTCCATTCTGTCGGTCACGCATCGCGGCACTGGCATGGCCCTGGGCGTTGGTGTTTGGGCTCTGGGACTGGGTGCCCTGATCTCGTCCCACGACATCAACCACTACGTGACCATGGTGGAGGGTCTGCAGCTAAGCGGCGCCACGCTGACCGCCATTAAGTTCATCATTGCCTACCCATTGGGCTACCACACGGCCAACGGCATCCGCCACCTGCTGTGGGATACCGGGCGTTTCCTCAAGATTAAGGAGGTCTACTCCACCGGTTATGCAATGGTTGCCATGTCTTTCGTGCTGACCGCGATCTTGGCCCTGCTCTAAGTCCTTGGAGGGAATGATATACCTATAAAATTCTAGTGCGAACATGGTGTAAAAATTTGTTATATGCTAAATATAAATACATGTAAAGTATATTTATAATGAAATTTTGTTGTGTTACGCAACCATTTTCGTTGCGCTAAGTGCGCTGTTTTTGTTAGTTTCTTGATGTCATTTGTAGGAACTACGTGACTTTATAACGATTTTGGGTAATTTCTATCACGATCTCAGATCGTTTGCGTGTCTTCTGGGCAATTATAATGATGAGAAATCAAGTATACGTCCATCGGTATCAACTAACGTAAAACAATTTATTTTGTTAAGTTGCGCCTGAAAGTAGGCCACGTTAGAGAAACTAATTTTGCAACTGTATTTTGTATTGGCATAGAGAAATAGTATTAGAAAGTATAAAGTTGATTTAAATGTGGGATATATCTATATTGTTGCTCCAGGTACTATGAAGGGGTACGTCCGAGTTAGTCATGTCCTCAACAACAGATCTCAGAGATTATATATAATAACTTTTTCACGCAGATCAAGTTTGTTTCAAGGCATAACTAAGTCTTGAATTCGGAAGAAAAGTAAATAGATATGTAATATCTCGCTCTCTAGTTTCGAACTGAGGCGATAATTAAGTCTTAGGTTGATACTTAGAAACAATATATTCTTCCCGAAACTAAAATGATGCGCTCGAACTATTTTTGTTTACTTTCTTCCATCTTATATAGTTTATTTATTGTGAATTTTGGATTATCATTTGTAAAAGCTGCGAATTGAAGTGCAACGTTCGTTTATGACGCTAAAATGTATCTAACAACTAATATCACAATCGATGTAATGTAATTAAAACTTCTAATCTGGTGAATTTCGTAATAGGAAGCTCCTACTGAATGGATCCATGTTTGTTGCCCTCCGCTTCCGTGCCATTTTCACCGTCGCTGTCGCTCTCCTTCCCGTTATCCGTCGATGGGAGCAGCTCGAAGTCGCAGACCAGAGAAAAGTGATCCGAAGGATACTGAAAGCTGGGCGTGCGGTTCTTGCCAATCTGCTCGCCGGCCGGAAAATCCAGACAGTTTTTGATCTGAAATCAGAGACAAATTTGTGAATAAACTAGGATAGGGTTCGATATGTTCTTCAAAAAATGTGAATGGTAATGGATTCGAAGTCCTACCTTTAGACGATCGGGAGTGTAGAAGACGTAGTCAATGGTGTGGCACACTTCGCCCTCCTCGCGTATCTTCCAGGTTGTGTAGGGCGGTTCCCGCTTTATTGACTCGGCCACAAACTCACTGACTTCCTCACTGGGCTTGGCGAGGATCTTCTCGCGGTCCAGCTTCACGTCTGCATAGGCGCTGCCCAGCCGGAGCAGATCGCAGCCGAGGATTGTGGCGTAGATGGGCTCCACTGGCTCTGCGTTGAAGTCGCCGCACAGCAAGAGTGGCGTTTCGCCGGCAAACTGCTTCACAAACCGGATGAGATCTCGGCCCTGCTCGTTCCGCAGCTTGGCGAGAAGAGCGCCGTGGCGGGCTTTTAAGTGGGTGGTGCATACGCAAAACTCACGACCGCTGGAGCGCAGTCTCATCCGGGCGGCAATGGCCACCTGGTTGCTCTGCACTCGCCACACCTCCAGGATTCGGGTGTCGTAGCCCTGGAGCTGCAGCTTGTCGCGCTTGTAGAAAATAGCGCAACCATCTGGCCCGTTGTTCTGCTCGATGTACAGACACGGGGAATCCGGCTTCGGGAAGAAGATGCCAGCGTAGTTCTGACTGCCCAGCACGGTCTGCAGGAACTTAAAGTGGTCTACTTCCTGTTTTGGGGATACAAGAAACGAGTTAAAGCGCTACTGCCTTCTAGATACCGATTGGGGTAAGAATGTACTTGCAGACATATCACATCGGGCTGGTTCTGCAGGATCTCCTGTACAATCAGGTACTTGCGGTGCTCCCAGGTAAGCGCCTCCTCAGGACAACGCACAAAGCCATCGTTGTGCTGTCCAAGAGCTGACAGGAAAGGTGTTCAATTAGTATAAGGTCACTTTGGTTTTAGTTTAAACTCACTCTGGGAGAGAATGTTCCACTGCAGCAATCGGATATTCTGCGAGGCCTCGCCCTCAACTGGCGCACTGCAAACTGCACAAATATATTAAAAATTATCCACCGAATGAGGCAACGATGCAACCGTACCTCTCGATACGGAGTTGAGCTTTAGGCATCGCAGTCCGTCGGTGAAATCGTCGCCGCCCATCTGAAGCGGTTTTAGGAATCCACGGGTAAGGAGCGATGACTGCTCCAGGCCTCCACTGCACCTCAGTTGCTGGACATGCTGCAGGAGGGCGGCTGTGCTCAATCCCGTGGGCAACTCCAAACCATCGTCCTGCGAGTCGACGTTGTTGATTTTTGGCGCCGAGTTGAACGAGCCCATTCTGGAATCAATCGAGCAAATCAATTAGTTTTGATTTAAAAATAATGGCAGATAGCTCAGCTAAGTAAACGTGCTTAATAATACTGATATATATTGCATTTAAAACACAAAGATATAGCCATACCAAAAATATCTGGTATTACTTTTTGGCAACACTTTATCTATGTCAATTTTAATCGAAAAACAAAAAAAAAAAGAACGACTTAAAGCTTCTTGCAACAAACAAACAACTTTCAGCGAACAACACCAAAAATAACAACAGCAAAAATATCAATGAAAATCTATGAACAATATTTTTCAAGATTCTCAGGTACTCACAAAGCATTTGGTTTTCTATATAGAATTTTTCTCAGTATTATGCTGAAAATGAATAGACTATGACTATGTCGCTGACTCGTATAAAATTTTCCCATTTTCAATTGGCTGTAAAAAATTATTATTTTGTTGTGTTTAATTTTGTGTATGATTGAGAGGGAGAAAAATGTTTAAAAACTTAAAGAACTTATTTATTTGTTATATAATTTAAAATTCTGGCGTAGCCGAAGAGTTTATACCCCTGAAGTTTCTTATCAATATATTGGGTCGATCCTAATGCAGATATAGGATATGGCTGCCCGATTGAAAATTGAGCAAGTAAATCGATTAGAAACAAGGTCGGGCCGACAGATATGCTTTGACTTCTTTAAAAGTCTTTAAATATTTAAAAACACTTAACAGAAAAAGGAAACGTTTGTATCAAATGAATATGAAATAATATGAATTCGGAATACACTAAGGGTGTGACGTAAGACTTTCAGCCACTTAGATACTCAGTAAATAAACTCATTGATTAATATTGCAGTTAGACCCTTATTCACGGTGTAACTTGAATCCGTCAGGAAGATGAATCTATTTTGTAATTAAATGAAGTAGCTTTGTTGCAGCTAAAACTATATCTCATTCCTGATTTCTTTTGGACATCTGGTAAGGTATTAATCAAAGATATCGGCACACATGCTTCCATTCTAAGGAGACTCCCAGAGAGCTGGATGGGAGGCAGGGAGATGGCGAAGAGTTACTGGCAGATGCTGGGAGATGCCCGCCCACGCGAAAATCCAGCGAAATAAAAACAAAGGCTAAAAATGTCGCTCGGTCAATAGCTTCGCAGCTGTTGGGCTGGTTTGCTCCGCGAGAATCGTATCAAATCGAATCGGATCGGATCGAAACCAGTTCCCGAATGGAGACTGGATTTCGGGCTTACGGGTTTCTTTGGCATCGGGCTGTCACCGCAATCAATCACCTCGTATTTGCTCGGCAATCTCTCTCACCTGGTCAGCATCACCTTCTGCAAGAAGGCCTTGCGGTCGTTCTTGCAGGGAGCCTTGTTGGCTCGCTTCATCTGCAGGGCTTGCTCCATTGCAGGACCAAAGGATCTTGGGAAGTTTGAAAAAGTATTTGGCTTCTTTGCGTTTTTCGGTGATTTAAGTGTATTGTCTTGGGTTCTGGGATTTTGGGAACTGGGGAGCCGAAATGTGTCGGAACGAGGTGCGCTTGCAAGCGACTTTGGCGAAACTGAATGCCAAACGAAGTGCGGGGTTTTATTAGAGAGATTACTGCCGGGGAGAGAACGCGCGAAAAAGAGAAGGAGAAAGACCCGGACCGACAGGGAGAGTGTGGCAGAGAGGGAGAGCACGCACAAACGAGTATTTCGCATACGAGATGTATCTGCAAGATACGCCAGAACAAGATCAGTTCGCAGTACGGCTCACGTGCGTGCGAGAGCGAAAATGCTAAGCAGAAGACCGATTCTGATTCTGATTCTGATTCTGACAGCTTGTTAAACATTTATGCGAAAGTGTGGGGCACGCTGGGAGGGGGTGCGGGGGTTCTGGTTAATGAAAACAAAAGTGTTCGCCTCGCTGAGATATGCAGGGAAAATAAGACAAATAAATGGAAAACAAGAAGGGAAATCACTTCGGAACGCCGAAGTTTGTATAGCAGATTAGCTAGAAAATTACTATTATTATAATTATTACTCTTATTATTCCAGACATTCCTTAGGCAAAGGAATAAAGATAAAGTTTAGGAATTCCAGATATAGACAGACCGATAAGCAGACCTATATATTTCTGACCCTAAATTGACATGTTACAATTGCATTTATGTGAGTAAGAATATGAACAAATTGGCTAGATATGAGAAAAAAAATATCTTAAATTTTTTGTGATGTCATATAAAGAATAGTATTTCTCTTACTGCTGATAAGGAATTAGCTTAAGAATGTTATAAGACTGCAAACCTCAAGACAAAACTATTATACCTTCTGAATGGGTACAACAAATAGCCAGCAGCATCCTTAGATAATGTCCGGCTGTGTTGTATAACTAAGCAGAATCCCAAATGTTCTCAAATGCAAATGCGACAGACAAGAGATACAATTGTATCGCCAGAATTTATACAGCAACGCAGTTACATGCGTAATGAGTTCTGCGCCCGTCTGCGGCCGCAAAAAAAAGATATGGTATCCGAATCTGTATCTGCATTCGATTTGGGGGGATTGTTACCTGGGAATCGGCACGGCCACACGTCGCGCGAACGTCTTCGATGTGACGATCAGTCGCGATGTTTTCATTAGAAACTCCATTTTGAACTGTATCTGCAAGCTTACTCTCTTTGGCCAAGCAAAATATCACTTTCAGTTTCTGTGCGGTTTCTGATATTTTTGGGATTCTTCGGATTGGTTTTCCGCGAAAACTCTTGTTTTGGTATTAGGATAACTTGAAATGTTTTATATTAAGTGTCAGTATGGCAATGTCAAAGAGACGCGGCCCCATCTGTGTTTCCTAGAAAGGCAAATGAATTTATTTAAAAGGGTTAGAACAATATTGGGTTTCAATGTGGGACATATCTCGGGCTGAACCTCACTTGCAAAATGCCAACAAGACTCGGGAATGGAATGCTGAGCTCTGGACGTAATCATTAGGCACGTGCCACTTTCGGGACCTTTATCAGCCACGTTCGTGACCCAAATGCAATTATTCCATATATGTATATTAATTGATAGGATCTTTTCACTTTATTTACTTTGGGCCGATTGAAACTTAATTATCACTTATGAAGAGGCTCTTACTTATTATTATTAAGCTCCCAGCTGCGAGTTAGATAAGCCCAAAAAATTGGTAACAAAGATAATACAAATTGACTCAAATTCCCATAACTATTTATATCTGTTTGAGCTCTACTAAAGCTGCACTAATTATACACTATTTTCTCTAATGACATATTTGTTATTTACAAAATAAACAGCACACTTTGCTAAACTATATTGCCCTTTGCTACAAGAGACTTGTCAATGACCCTATAGCCCCTTAAACAATGCCTAATAAATAAATAAAATGTTAGTGTATTCAAATATTATTGTAGGGTTATCTGCTTCCTTAATTATATATTGTACTTAAGAACTCACACGTATTTTTAAGTGCATTTTACTACATATATATATAATATTTATATATTATATTCATATATTATATTTATATATATATATTTTATTTTTGTTTATCCAGCTTGATTTAAGGGAATAAATCAAAACGTGACTTTAAGGCAAATAAGCATCTTGTAAAAGCGGAAGGGTTCTTTATTGAACTCTTTCTGACTTTACGGGTTCGTCATCAGTACCACGTTGGCTCACCCATCTTAATATTACAGTTACAGTTCTAAGCAAGATCCCGTTGGGAATTTTAGTGCAACGCAGGCGGTAGGTGAGCCGATGCTGAGGGGGCCTCTTGTGTGTTTTGGATTTTGATCCGCTTTAGAAATCTTGTGAACGCTCAGTGGCGGCTGACAAGCTTATGGCCAAAATACACAATAAAAGTGCATATTTTAAGGGCGTGTCCCCCGTTTAATTATAAATAATATAAAGTTTATATACATTTTGTTTTAAGATATACCCAGATAAGAATCTTAAACGTTTTACTATATTAAGTTATTGTTTCAGAGTTCGGTAGCTGCTTTTTGTTGGCTATTTTAAATGCAATTTTTGTAGCTATAAACTGTATACTTCCATACAAAATTTATTCCTAGCATTGATAAAACATAAATAAATATAAAGGAGTATTTTTCACACATCACACACTCAGTTAGCTTTTCTTTTTCAAATTGAAAATACTATTTTCTAGCAAAAAAAAAAACATGTATAATCTTAAATGTTTACAGTATGTGAATTTTGGGTCTTGATTAAATAATATATTAGTACGAATCCACCTCCTGGAAATCCTCACTGCCCAACATTCACTCCTATTTCTCCTTTCACTGAGGCAAAGCTACAGCGGCAACCCTGTACATATTGCCATTGATCACTTTCGCGAAAATTGTGCAAGGTTAGTTTTTGTCGCTTTGAGAGAGTGCGTTGTTGTTTTAGCCGATTGCCGCTAAGTGGCTTTGAGGCTTTGAGGTTTCGCCTAAGAACACTTGACACGCCGCCAGCCATGAACTTGATTTATAAGCACGACAGGCAGTCGTCAGGCGGCCGGCTTATGTGCCAGATTTCAGGTATATATACCAGCTATATACCAGTCTCTCACCTCACCAGATACAAGAGCAGGTCGCGGGGCGGCTCAAACTCAACGAACGCTGGCGTCGGCGGCGGCATCTTGTCTCCAGCTGCAGCGGAACTCTGGTCGAGATTGATATTGATATGGGCGCTGGCCACGCCTCCATCTATATCCACATCCACATCCATATCCCCGTCCACATCCATTTCCTTCTCGATTTCCAGTTTTCGTGCGGCCAGACGCTGCTTCATCTGAACGGTGGAGGTCATGGCCGAGGTCTTGGCCACAGCTTCCGCGATCTCATACTGCCTGAGGAAATCCTGGCGAGATCCGACGAGCGTGAGGCCTTGGGGTTGTCTGCATTGGGGACCACACAGCCGCTGGCACATCTCGTTGATGGCCGAGCCGTTTTCGGTCAAGTGATCCGGACCTAAATTCAGGCAATTCCGGCAGGGAACATCCATGGTCTGTGAACTCCCGGCCAGTTGGCGGTCGTGCGAATAGTGATTGGGTGGCGGGGAATCCCCGCCATTGGGCGAGGGTGGCTCATCGGTTACATTAAAGAACTTCGGAGGGTTTTCATCCTCTTCCAGGAGTACCTCTCCGGCGCTACCATCACTTCGTCTATAATCGACATTGTCCAGCTGAAGGTTCAGCAGGAGGGCTGTTACGGGCATGGCCTTGCCCAAGGCCGGCTGACGACGATGCCCGTAGTTTTCCTGTACGCCGCTCTTTTTATCCATTTCACTTGGCATTTATTTATATTTCTAGCACTTTTCATTGACCACGCGGCGTATGCGTAATATTTTCGCAATTATTACTCGAGCGCACTTGCGGCCGTTTAGAACAGCCAACAATTAATACGCGCGTGCGTTGCTTTTCCTTATTTATATCTTCTGGCTGGCTCTAGCCGAGATCGAGGCAATCAAGTGCCAGCTGCCGCTCAGTTCCCTGATCCGCGGCGCTCTCATTTCTCATTAAGCGAGCAGACAGATTGCCGCTGTTCAGTCATAGGTAACACAGGTTTACACAAGAAATGTTCGTCTGATAATAACATGTTTTACTGACTACTTTTCTGAGACATTCTTACTATAGCCTAGTTGTGGTCAGACCTTTTATTTAAGTCCAAACGTTAAGAACTCTAACTACAAAAATTATTTATCGGTTGCTGACTTTATATAATTTTTAAGCATTATATTTTTGTCTTGGAAATAAAATGATTTATTTTACGTTGATCTACTTTTCTTATATGATAAAGAATTCATCTGCACTGTGAAGAATATTCCATTGAGAAAATAAAGTGCAAAATTTGTGGACTAGTGCAATATACAAAATTAAAATCATAGCTCTCGCCCGCTTCTCTCGGCTGTTGATTCAGTCGCTCGGGTAAAGGCAAACCACATTTTGTGTTTGATTACTTTCCAAAATGTCAAATTTGTTATTAGCGAAATAGAGACGGCTGTGATTTATACTACCTACTGCTACCCAGGACAAGTTATACTTTCATCGGCTTTAAACTGACTTTAAACTTGACCCGATGATGAATCAGAACGCAGTGCGCATTATTATTATTTCGAAAGCCCAGCAAACGAACAAGATTTCAGTTGAACTTGCAGCTGTTGTAAGGTTAAATCGAGACTGAAATAATTGCAAATATTTCAAAAATGATGTTAACAAATAATATAAGTTAAAGGAAGTACCTGCGGTAGATTAATCAAATTAACTTGTAATTAGATTACACTCAACTCCAAACACTCTGAATGTAGAATACCTATGAAAATACCTAAGCAATTCCGTATTCCGCAAACATGCAATTACAGATAAATAAAGAACAACTTCCAATCAGCCGCGTTTGATTAATTACACACGGTATGTCAGCTGCCTGTCATTTGGCATTCGCACAGACATAATGAATTGTACGCCTCAGTTTGTTCCTCTTCTCCCAATTGAATCAAAACAGAGGACGGGGAAAGAAATACAACCAATGCTAATTTGTAGCTAATAAATTGTATGCACTTTCATGATTTGCATTAATTCAAGTACAAATTGATTGCACTTGGATAGGCTAATAAACTAAACAGCCAATTGAATAAACCTACAGACTTTCGTTCATTTCCGCAAAACGGGAACGAATGTTTGAAAGCTAGCATTAATTAAAGATAATTTATTCAAGAGCTAACTGATCTAACCTTTTATTTGTTAATTTCTTTAGTTAATTAATTAAAGAGCTAACTGATATAACCTTTTATTTGTTAGTTTCTTGAGATATATATTATATTAATAGAGAACTCGTTCAGGGGTCTCTGAATAGATGAAACGCTCTATGATATCATAATAAAAGTGGTTCCTTCATATATTTCTACTTGAGTCAATGCCTAAAAGTAGGCAAGCATTTTATGTTTTTACTTAAGGTTTACATGATGGAAAGTTAGTTTAAAATCAAGTAGCAAATATACATAACGTACCAGCATATAAGATTGAAATTTAATAAAATTTCGGGCAAACAAAAATCATTTTAAATAATAAATTTATAAGATAGATTAACAGATTTATATAAACCTATAATACCCTTACTCACTTCCTAAATTAATCTTTGAACAGCTGATATTGAACTTGATCTACTTCAGTCTATATTTATTTATGTACATACCCATACAATCAGAATCAATTTTCGGTATGTCACTAATTGAGAATAATATTAACTTCCCCTTCCGCGGGTGTGACTTCTCTACAAACGCCTCTACGAGTCTCTATTTATTTATTTTTTGGCAATGCACTGCGGAAAGTCGAGCGGAATCAACAAGAGCAGCGGCCGACATTGAGTTATATTTATATGGCTATATGTACGTGAGTGTGATGCTCTGAGGAGAGCCTCGTACAAATGCCACATGAACTTGGCAACAGGTCCGCTCAATTTATGACAGGCGCAGACCTCGTGGAGCAGATAAAAGGAATATATTCAAATACATTCTATATAAATTAAATATTATAATATATTATAGAACGTTGTAACTATGTTTCCAATTGCTGCTGACACCTGCTCTCGCTGGCTGATGAGGGCATCGATCAGGCAAAGATTAGTTCGAAAAAATAAACGAAAAGAAAGGGAGAGACGCCAGCGCTTTTGATAAGGCTTATCAGGAGACTTCACTCTCATCCATTTCGGATGCTCGACTATCAGATGACCTACTCATGGCACATCTGGTAAACGAAATATTTAATATATATATATATTTAATATATATATATATTTAATATATATATATAGACGTTGAGCTAAATCGTTCATTGATGTTAGCCATATGACTCAATGTTTCAATTCAATTGCAATAAAATAAGTAGTAGGTACTTTAAAAGTTGACTTGTGTATAAACCAATTGATTAAACATTACTATAGCATTTGTTTTTTTTTTTGTAATTTAATTTTTTAAGATCAATCGTAACCTAATTAAATAAGGTAATTTGTGGGGGTACCTTCTTTACTACTTTTAGGGTATATAAAAGTATTTGTTCAAAAATGTGAACATGTATTGTTGGCCGCGCTCTAGGTACAACTTGAAGTACCAAGCGCGGCTTTGTCAACATATATCTAATTTAAGAAATATACAAGCAACGCACAAAAAGTGCCACCAAAAAGGGGAAATAAACAAACTCGCAACCCAGAGTCGCCACTCAGTACGAGCTGGAGCGAGATATAAACAAATACTTATATATAAGTCGCAAGAAGGC
>VNKC01000130.1:0-26301 GCA_008042775.1 Drosophila pectinifera
AAAAATGTACTAAGACTTCTTATATATTTAATATTTGTTTAATTTATTTAATTTAATATTTATTTATTTCTTATATATTTAATAAATATCCATGGATAATACTCCCAAAAAGGGCCTCTCATTGTTAAAGACTCTCTCTGGGTGTTTATGGGTATAATAATTATATTCAGTGCTCATAATATTAGAAGACACCTTTCTTGAAATTATATTTTCTGGCAGGGCAATAACTGCTGTTCATGTAAGGAAGAAATTTCTCCCAGTACCTGCCTAGGTGGCACTTGTCTGTGGCCCTCATCGCCGCCATTTGTCAAGCGATGCCCGTCTGTTTCTCGCTCCGACTCCCATCTTGCCCAGCGCCGCCAATTGGCGCTGGCATTTGGGTAATTTTAATGAGCGGCGCTTGTGAGAATTTGCCACAATTTGACGTTGAATTGCTGTTGTAAGTGCAGCTGCAACTGCAACTGCAACGGCAACATCTGCGGCCGTGTCAGCTTAGTGGTTGAACAACGCATTTGTGTCAACATTTTCCAGAGTGCCACATAGTGCGATGCGCTTATCAGCGGGCATTTGAACCGAAATGAGTGGGAAATGTGGGCCAGGCGCGATAAGCGAACCGAAAATCAAAAATATATATTTGAAATGGACCAGTAAATAGATTCCATTTAGCTAAATAAATCAACCGAATGATGTCGGCCAAACAACTAAATAATGAGTCCCAGTTCCGACAGCCAGCAATCGCGGAGTGTCTAAAACGCTCAGTGGACGCGCCCTTTGCCACTCCATATAAGTCCATATAGTTATAGCTTGTGGTCTACCATTCCCGAGGGCAACGCAACCACAACATCGAGTGTCCGCCCCTCTGGACTCCTCAGGCCATTGACGCTGCCGCCGGGAGAGGTGTGGAGCTGCACTCAAAAAAATAAACATTGCTCTAAATTTCCTTTCCGATAAAGCTTTAAAACTTAGAACGCTAAAAGCATTAAACAGCAGCATTATCAAGATATCTCTATAAAGAAGCTGAAAAGTTGTAGGAACCTCCTGAACCTTTAATAAAGCTCCTAATACATTCCTATATTTTTCTATATATCATATGGTACAGCATTCCTAAGAACTATCAGGCCCTATTATCAGATCTTCAGTGTTTCTCTACATAAATTTATTTAATCTTTAATTTAGTGGGATAATTTGTGGCCTGTAACTTCTATATATATTTAAACTTAATACATTCATACATATTTCTATATATTATATATATTATGGTACAGCTCCCATAAGAACTATAAGGCCCTATTAAAAAATCTTCAGTGTTTGTATACATAAATACATTTAATCTTGAATATTAAGAGATAATTTGTGACCTGTAACTTTTATAGGTATTTAATCTTAATTCCTAATGACTTCCTATATATTTCTAAATATTGTATGGTGCAGCTACCTTTAAATCGATTAGGCCCTATTATCAGATCTTCAGTGTTTCTGTCCAAAAATACATTTATCTGTGGGTTACTTTGTGGCCTGTAATATATAGGAATTAAAGCTTATTTCCGCACATTTATTATCCCAACACTGTCCGTTGCTGCTCTTAATTATGCAGTAAACTTTGCTATAATAAAAAACTGTATCGTCTACGTCATTCTAATGCTTATTGGAGTACTCTGCAAAACATACAGAGTATTTTTTCAAGTGTTCCTTACCGAACGGGCACTAATTCGATCAGACTTCTGAGCTGCGTTCGTGCCAGTGCATTGATTTGTGCAATGTTTGGCCAACGCATTGGCCAGCGGCTGAAATTTCAGAGTGAGTGGGGTCCGCCCTCAACTTAGCTTAACCGCTGCTCCACATCTCCCTCACCCAGCCGCCAGATCGTCGCCTTTCATAAACCAAATCCCATTTGGACTTTTCCCCCTGAACGACCAAACGACCGACGAAACGAGACGAATTTTATTCATGGCGCATTTGGTATAAACGGCGTTTACATATTGAAATCTCTCGAATCCGAAAATGTGAAATGTGGAAATCTCTGCAAATGGAAAGTCGCAGCGTAAGCACACACGCAGGCACACACACGGCAAGTGAGCGGGTATATGGCTTTCCCATGTGTGTCGAAGGGTTTTGGGCTTATAAACTTGTTGTACAACTCATAAAATATGGAAAGAGGAGAGAGAGAAATAAAATACGAAAGGAAATTTATTACCCAGGCAACGAACACCAAATGCACTTTGATCATCGAGGGGCTTTCTTTGGTTAAATTAAAAATATTATATAATCTTGAAAGAGATATCTTTAAACTAAGAGCATTATGACACTGCCTTATTTATTTCCTTCATTCAAGGCTGTCTAAGATCTTTCTGGTAAAGAGGAAACGGTTCACTTGTGTTTTTGTTACAAATATTTGTAATATATTTTTTATTTTTTGCTTATGTATTGGTTGAATGAAAAATATATAATCTGAAGAGAGATGTAAGCATCTTTAAGTACTCGAGATAAGAGCATTATGACAATGCATTATTTATTTCCTTCATTCAAGGATGACTTGAAATTTTTCTGGTAAAGAGCAAACGGTCACACTTTTCTTTTTGGATATATTTATATATATTTATTTGAAATATTTATAAAGTTTCATATTTTTACTTATATATAACTCCATAGCCTGGGAAAGTTAAAGTTTTAATTGTAGAAAGCAGCAATGCAGTATCATGACACCATGAATGGAATATATATAAATGTTAGAAAAATGTTTATATTAATTAAATATATTAATAAATAATTTTAGTAAATTAATAAATAATAAAATAAATAAATAATTATTTATAATATATATATAATATATAATTATTTATATATATATATATAATATAATTATTTAAGGTTTCACTGTAAAATTTGTCTTACTTAACATACAACTTTTCTTTTCTGAAATTAAACCTTAAAGTAAAGACATTTCCTTCGCACTACTGCCTAGCTGATTTATTATTTATGTTTTTTATTAAGTTATCATACCTAAAAACACCACAGGGAATTGCTTAAAATCGTTTATGTATTTCTGCCAGATAATATTATGCGGTTAGTCATAGATATAGTCATTTACTCGGTTCTGCTTCTACCCAGTGCGAGCGACAAAATCTGTCTAAATGAACTTTTCCCATAAAGCGTATTAAACGAGCCAGCAGCAGCCAGACTAAATCTGGCTTACATCAACTCCGAGAAACGAGTTTTGTGAGCCCAAAATCAGGGCTCCCCCCGCGTCACAACCCCCATGACTCTCCGGCAAAGAGCTGGGCTGAGCGCTGCATTTCACTCGAATAATTGAACATTTTCGGTGACCCAATTTTGGGGCGACGCCTGAATATAACAAATTGCTGCACTGGGGCCACGCCCCCATTTGGAAGTAACGCAGCAGAGAGACTGCTGCCCCGCCCTTCCCTCGGTGGCGAAGTTTCCTATTGATTTTGTCGCAACTTAACTCCGAGGGGCAGGCCGAAAAGTTTTTCTGCGGCTCGACTTGCTGACACGTTAAGTTTGCCTCGAGTTTCTTTGACGTACGAGTACGGTCAGTGTGTGTGTGTGTGTGTGTGTGTGTTGCAATGGGAGCACTGTGTGTGCGCACTTGCGGCCAATAACTTTCAAATGGCCAAGTTTGAAAGTTGGCAAGAGCTGGAAACCATTGAATGTTACCAATCATTGCCGATGCCGGCGCAGTAGCAGCAGCTGCAGATTCAATTAAACTTTGGCTTCACGCTTTCGATCAGTGAAAGTGAGTGAGTGAGTCGCCGAAGCCATTCATCCCCTTGAATTGGCTGCCACAATCAATTCCGTTGCAATGCCAGTCGTTGGCGTTGCAATTGCCATTTCAGTTGCATTGGCAATGGCTGTGTCAAGTGCATCGAACAAAGGCCACTGAACCGCAGCGGAAAGTAAGGAGACTCTGGTATCTGATGGCCAATTCCCCTTGAAAAGGACCTGGAAGCGCCTGCAGTTATTTATTTGGAATGATTGGGCACTTACCTTCTGCATTTCAATTACCAGCTTGGCATTAATGGTTCTAACCCTGTGAAAGTCCCCCTAAACCAGCCTCTAATTAATGGGCAGCAAACCTCATTCATAGCTCAAAACAATTGCCTATTTATTGCCTCCTTGGGTATCCAATTTCTGGGCTCTAACTGCAAGTTCATTGCCACCCAAGGGGCCGCAATTGCAACCTGAAACGTCCCAGAGCGGCAGTGCATTTATGAATTATAGCTGGCCCCGGCCAGCAATTAAAGCGAGCATCCGCTTTAAATTGAAATCGAAACTGTCCTGGGGGCTGGCGACTGGCGACTGGCGACTGCCAACCGGCGACTGGCAACTAGGAAAGGTGAGGCCAGTGCATAAATCTAGCACAAGCACGAGCGCGGCCAGAACAATAGGAGCTGCTGGAGAGGAAGAGGGCGACGCGACGCGACTCGACGCTCAGCTGCATTTCGCAGGCAACAACGGCGGCAACGGCACGCTTGGCCAGCGCTGCGTGATGAAGTGGCCATGTATGGCAGAGCCTGTGGCTCCCGCTCTCCGATTCTTGCATTACAGGCCCAGCAAGATATGGTATATAGCATATACATATATAGAAAATTGGCACATTTTACTCGCTTTCAACAAGTTCAGAGAAGCGAAATGGAACGCACAACACACAACAATGCCGAAGCAGCCAAGGAGACAAGCAGAACACTCGGAAAAATGTCTAGGAACTATGGGAAATAATGTACATAAAGTTAAAATAAACTAGAGAGTTCAGTAATATAGAATCAAGGTAATTCTTAAACCTCAAAGATACTAAAAATACTATAGATACTCAGAATAACTTAGAGTGTCTTTTAGGCACTCCTTTATGTAGTTAAGGCTGGATGTCTCCCTCTATATCTTCCCTCAGTGTGGGACAGGAAATGCAGGTTACTGCGATAAGATCTGGGGATTTATCTTATATTAATTAGTGCCAGTGCAGTTGAGGGCAACCTAGATCTTTAGAGGAAGTTGCCTCAAGCGTGTCAATTTGTTATTGAGAAGGTCTTAATTCCCCTCCTCCCAAGATCTCTCCAGTCAAGAGTAGAAAGCCCTTAGGAATGCCTTGACAATGAACCGTGTGTGCTTAATCCGCAAGCTAACTGATGTTGAACATTCCGGAGACCCACTTCTTCGATCTGAAAAGTCTAACTGCCGACTAATGATACCCACATACACGAATAGTAGAATAGAGTATGGTATTACCCGCATTGTGCAACGTCATCTGATGGCCATTTAGTCCAAGACCTAATCCGGGCCTCTACCGGGTCTCAGCACCTGTCCGCCGGCTATCTGGCACCACCCATCTCCATCTACATCTCAATCGGAAGGTAATGTCATAACATAGAGGGGCTCGATTGTTGTTTGGCCCGAACCAAGCTGAAGGGCTCTTAGGAACCGGCCAGGCCGGCGGTATCTGTGTTAATTTCCGCTCAACTGTTAGTTTTATGACTTCTTCGAGACGTTCCCACAGGCCCAGAGACAACTGTTGCTGCGTCACATGAAAAACAATCGCTTCCCCGCAAAACGGAGGAAAACAAAACGAAACCGTCTGAAATGAAATGAAAGCAGCTCGGGGTCAGTTTTGAATTATTTATAGGAGTTTTGAGCATTTCCATGTCCACTTTGTTTGCCTCCCAAATGCTAATTCAAAGGCCAGAGACAAAGGCGCTGGCGATGTCAAAGGAAAGCTAATTAGATGGCTGAAGTGAGGGACGACCTACTGCACACAAAAAATAAATTAATTGACAATTTCTTTGACTTATTTTCAACGTATATATATATACTGCAATCGTGCTCAATATCTTTCTCCATTGAGACATATTTCTCTGGCCAAAGTCAAGGGTTCGGTCTCTTATTATTAACAAGTGAAGCGTCTCCCCCGAGGAGTAACTCGAGCGTGACAGGTGTACTGAGCTGGGCAGGTGAATGAAAGAGTGGGAGAGTGGAGGAGTTACGAAGGAAGTGAATGCAAATTCGCCGCCCGTAATTGTGTGAATAAAGTCAACAGTTGTGGCCAACGCCTTGACACGCAACCCAGACTTGCGTCTTGGGTCTTCTGGCGTTTGTTTTCCAAAACGAAAATGAATTCATTTCATAAGACTCTCGTCTAGAAATTAGCATAGTTTGTGTTGCTTAAGAGAGGGAACTGTGCTAATGTTACAAAGTTGCTTCCTGCTCTGGCCCTGCTCCCAGATTTGTCCCGCCGCAGTTCATTAACTTGGCAACAGAGTGAGCCAAGAGGCGAATTTCACTTTTTTCGCGCACAATTTGAAGTTCAACGAGCAGTGAGTGAGCGGGCTCCCTCCTGACAGGGGGAACATACCGAGAAACCAGTTGAATAATAAGCCAGCCGAGTGAGCCACGTCTTTGTGGGGGGAAATTGCAAATTACCGCCTCATAACCTGCAGGTCTAAGGCGCTCAGCCACTTCCCCCGAAGTCCCCCGAAGTGGCCGGCATTTAATTAAAATACTTTCACTGCCGCCTGCTGGCAACAAATGCCAAAACTCCGGGCTGGCCATAAATTTATGCCAGTTTGTCGTTCATAATTGTGAAGTCCCTGGGAAGCCAGAGACAGGCGACAGTTGGCCAAGGTGGAAATCGCGAAAGGATCGGGCTATAAGGCAGTGACAGGTCGGGAAAAAAAGGGAAACTGCTTTTTAAGTTGGTAAACTACCAGGTAGTGGACATTGATTGCTGCAGTTGTTAACTGGCATCAATCAGGGCTCACTGCTTTATATAAAAGGAGGTTTATTGTCGAAATTGCTTCATGAAACTGTAAGCCATTTTTAAATTGCTACAACTTTAAGCTTTCCCTCAGTAACATCTTCATAGTAGGACAATTACTTTAAGAAATCAAATGTGGAACTAAGTTCCTTTATATTTCTTGAAGATAATGTTAGGAGAATAACTTCCCCAAGTAACAATGGAAATGGGGAATTAATCAAATCAAAACTTTCGTTTTTCCCCACTTAGACCCACGAACAATAAAATTTGTTACCTTTTCAATTTGAAACTGTATAACTATTGTGTCCATTACGGCCCATTTCACGGAGTCGGAGCCGGGCCAAGAAGCCCTGCCACGTAATTAAACTTAAAGACTCTGCTGTTATGGCCTCAGTGCTCCCAATGAGCCCCAGCCCCCAATAAACGGAATACAAACAAAAAACTACACAAAAAACTACTCAAAAGAGCGATACAACCAAAGGCTGGAAAAGAGCTTGAAATAAAAAAAAAAACGAATCGCTTTTCGCAAGCCAGCGTGCTGTCATTAAATTTAATAAGCACTTTTTTCAGGCCAAGCTTGGATTTTTTTCAAGCCCTTGTCCGACCAAGCATTTAAAAGAAAAAAACACCAAAATGTTCTAGCCAAGAAAAAGCAACAAATAAATGAGAAAAGAAATAAAAACTACAAATAACGTGGCTGGGCATTTTTCAAGCCCTTTCTTTCCATAGAATTTCCTTGGTGGCCGAGCGGAGTAAATGAACTCTGGGGGCGCCATCAGCGATGTCTAACGGCTCATCGGGCTCGGGCCTGGTCTGGGGCTCCAGCTCCATTCCCAGTCTCGACTCGACTAGCACACTTTTGCTCATTTGTTTGCCGACCATAAGAGTGAGTTATGAAATACACTTGCACGCATAATGCCCCACACTTCACACTTTGCTGGGCCGGAAAATGTATATGCGTTCATAGGAAAGTGGTGCCGTTTATGGCCCGAGCAAATTAAGAGCTCCACTTTCTGAACTCCTGGGTGATCTTTCATTGGTTTGGTTGGACAATATACAGACCAAATGCAAGGGAAAGGCCCGGACCCGGTAATGAAGCAAGAAATGTGGTGATTATATACCGTCGATCCAGCTTAAAGTCCCGCTGGGTGCGGCGGTAGATAGAAAATGTGCTTTTAAATGCGGACAAGTTGGGCCAAGTGCCAGTGCACATGGAAAAAGTCAAGAGGAAATGATTTTATAAGAGCTAGAGCTTCTATTTTCTATCTGGGGAAAAAGATTTCATAAGTTCAACTTACCGGAATAACAGGAACAATCTGAAAGCAGAAAAAAAGCAAACAAATTAGTATTTCAATATAAAATTCTCATAGAAGCATTGAAAAGAATAATAGTTAAAGTCAATTTAGATAACTCTGCTTTTATATTTGACTTGCTGATTTATTTAGCAAGAGTTCCTCATGTAGTATTTCATTTAATTTAAGATATTGTTTCGATTTATTAGAAATATTTTAAGAATATCTTCCAAAACCTTTCCAACTACTTTTTGACGAGTGTGTTAAAGGGAATAGGGTTTCGACGGAAGCTCTCATTGCGGAACCCACCAAGGATAGTGGTTTTCGTCTGACTGGCAGCCACCGTGCACCAGATCCCCGAGCGTTTTAGCGTTTGCGCTTCCATTTCAGGGCGACGCGCATAAAGGTGAGTTCCCGCCCAGTGCAGACTGGATGTTATGAGAATAATAATAAAAAATATGGGAAATACGTATAATAATATCGCGTTTCGGTCGAAAAGTGTGCGGAACTTTTCGCATTCAGTGCACACGAGTGCACAACTCCCACTCTCCTCCGGGAAAAGCGTGCTGCGGCTGGGAAATGGGGCTGGTTGGGATTGGTTGGAATGGAGGAGGGAGAGTGCATTGCTGTTCCAGCCCCAACTTTGGCTGCAACTGCCAACTCAATTATAAAACGAGAAGCAACGCACAAAACACATTAAAACTGCAAGTGGAAAGCTTGTTTTTCTTCAATGCTTTTTACTTTTATTCTGGGTTCCTACTGCAGTTTTGTTCTTGTTTATTTTTTCAGTTCTTTCCACTTTTCGCTTTTCTGCAATTTATTGAGTTCTCTCTTTGGCATTGTTTTGTTCCCTTTATGCGGAACGAAATAATAGCCAGTTCTCCGAGCACAGAGCAATTCCGGCTCATATTTCTGCATGCAATTGGAAATTGTGTTCTCTGGAGGAGGGAATGCACAAATGGGAGTGCATAACTCAGAGAGCCAATAAAGCACTAAAATCCAGTTGGTCACTCACTTAAGTAGAATTTATGAGAAGCGCAGAGAAAGGCGCTGCTTACTCACTTGCTCTCATAAGCATGCTTCTCGCAGGAGTTTCTTGAATTTTTTAAATAATTTCTACAGAGAAAATATGTTACTTATTAGTTTCATGTTTTTGAAAAAATTCATATCAATAAAAAGGCCAAAAAAGCAATACTATCTAGTTGATGACTCACTTAAGTAGAATTTATGAGAAGCACAGAGAAAGGCGCTGCTTACTTAATCCATGAGAAGCACAGAGAAAGGCGCTGTTTTCCCACTTGCTCTCATGAGCATGCTTCTCTCATGAGTTTCTTGAATTTTTAGAATAATTTTTACAGAGAAAATATACTACTTATTATTAGTCATGTTTTAGAAAAATTCATATTAATAAAAGGGCCAATAAAGCACTAATATCCAGTTGGTGACTCACTTTAGATGAATTAATGAAAAGCGAAGAGAAAGGAGCTGCTTACTCACTTGCTCTCCCAGTTCTCGCTTGAGTTTTTCTATTTTTTAGAATTATTTTTACAGAAAAAAATTCAGAAAATAAATGCTACAGTCTAATTTATATATTGATATCATGTTTTAGTAAAAATTAGGAGCAATAAAAAGTTGTTGCACTGCTCAGATTTCAAAGAACCTTTCCTCTAGCAGCCCACAATAGAAGCTATTAATTTTTCTATTTTATGATCGCCTCCGAAGACGATTCATCAGTCATTAGTTCCAGGAAGTCATCACAGAGCGACAAGAACCAACCGCAGCAACACGGCAGCGGTGCAACACCGAAGGGCGGGCCCGATGGAGGAAAGCGAAAAAAAGCAATTTCAATTGATCGACGCCGTCAGCTGTTTGATGGACGCAAACGCAACATGAGCCAGCAATTTGAGGCACGCAGCCGGGAAGAGCACCTGCTCCATTTCGAAGCAAATGCCAAACCCAAAAACGAAAAAAAAGCAAGAATTTATCCCAGCCGAGAGTCGTTTGAGCGAAGAGAGAATGTGGCAGAGCAACGGCTGGGAGTATTAAGGAGTGGAGAGTGTGCTGGTGGTGTTGCCGGAAGTGCAATTGTCGCATGCAGCCGCCACGCCCACCCGAAACTGAGGGAACAGCCACCCAACCCTGTATGAGTCGAGGCCACTGCCAAGGCAACGAACCCGCGGCGATGTGTGTGTTTGGTTTTGTGTGTGGGCGTCCTAATGAATATTGAAAATCAATTTCACAAAGTGAGCCGAAATGAGCTGAAATGCCGGCACTTTATCAAAAGCAATGAGCACGAGAGCGACACTTTTCCTACACACAGAAAAAAACTAAGACAAATATTAGCAAAATGATTTAATATTTAATTAGAAACTTATGCTTGTATTTTCTGAATAACAAAATTAATCAGAATCATAGAAGAAATACCCAGCTAAACGTAAATTATTGCAAGAAATCTGAAGGTTTAATGATCATTCAAAGGAGAAAAAACTTTAAAATATTCATAATAAAACAATTATTATGCAAAAATTTGAGTTTTGTGTCAATATATGTACTTGGAATTGATTAAGACTCTATTGTATAGTCTTCATTTAATTAATAATAAATGATCAGTTAACTGCCTATAAATTATGTGAACAATGCTGTCTCTGAATTCATTGTTTAGATCTTGAATTATTAATCGTTTGCTTAAACTTTAAACAGCCTTTATTATTTGTTAAATTAATAAATTTCAAAGAAATACTATCTAGATAAATAAATATCTATATTTTCAAGTCTACAATGAACTGTTCCTGAGAATATATCATTATATATACGAATATATATCAATATTAAATTTACACTGAATTAACCCATGTCTTCATTTTCATTTTAAATTTTGAAGACATCTTTCTTTCTTTTAAATAAATAAATAAAGTAGTTATTATTTTAAAGATAAATACTAGCAGAAAATCAAAATGAGTGACTCTATTTTTCGTTCTCTTTATACGCAGTATAAATATCTATATTTTCAAGCATACAATGATTCAACTTTTTCCTGTAAATTTATCATTATATATACGAATATATACCATTATTAAATATACCCCGAATAAACCCATGTCTTCATTATCATTTTAAATCTTGAAGACATCTTTCCAATGCTTTCAATCTCAATTGTAAAGTCAGTGTAAAATCCCCTCCAGCTCGGAGTTGCGGCGTGGCACGTGTGAGGTTCCCGGCTGCCGCTGTCATATCGCTTTCCCTGCGGGATCCGGCGGAACGTCTCCGACATATGGCACTTAAATGGGCAGGGCGGAGTGGGCAAGGGAGACCGGGAGATGGAGTCGGAGTTGAAGATATGGAAAGACTGAGAGAACCGGCCGAGCAGCAGCTGTCAGTCTTATGTGCTGCCAGCGCTGGCCAAACATGTTTTGTGCCCGGCATGCGCTGGATAATTTAGCAAAATTTCGAATCCGACTTGGCTCTGTTAGAGGCACACTCCGCACATGTTCTTGCTGCGGCGGCAATAGCAAATGCTAGGTAAATATTATTACAACAACTAATGCATAAAAAAAAGACCAGCGAACGCTGGTTGGAATTTTTTGTGAAAACGCGTTGCAGGGAAAACTTGAAAAACCGGCAGTGCCGAAATGCGCGTTAGTACACTGAAGAAATTTACAGAATCAGCCTGCCACACAGAGGGCAGCCAAGGGGTATGTTTTTAAAACATTTTAGATCTCCATTTCTATGGAAAGTAAATAGATAAATAATAAATATCATTGTGTGGATGTCTTGCCAAAATTGGACTACAATTGGTTGATAAAAAGAAGTTAAAAAAAATATAGTTGATGCCCAACATCAATGTTTTGTCAACATTTACAGCATGTTTCCAGATATATTTTTTAGTGAATTTCGCTACATTGATTAATTATTTTAATTATTATTAAGTTATAAAATTAACTATTAAGTTTTCATACCCTTAAACGCTGATTAAGCCCTGCCAAATCCTTTAAATTTAAAGCACAAAGCCTTGGCTATCGGGTATCTTAGAGTCACACTCGTCTTAACCTTTTTTATTTCCCATATATCGTTAGTGTGGCACAAATAGGAAATTGGAAGTGAAAAAAGAATGGGTTCTGTTTAATGTAAATCCTATAAAGAATCCTAAGCTATATGCATTTTTTTGTCTGCATCAAAAGTCAGTCATCTACCGAAGGCACAATATATGTAGATATCCCCTGGCAAGCTGGCAACGAGACATTAACAATTCACACATTTGCGGCAACACAATTTCAGTTAGCGATAGTCCGATCTGCGCATAGAGAGCAGGGGGTATATAGGAGCTGGCGGGACTGTAAAATGCCAGCAAAATGCAATTGCAGCACTAGAGTTTTTTTGGGGGGAGGAGCAGGGGAAACCCGATAGATGCAAGAGCAGGGGCGCCGCAGCCACATGTCGTGGTCGAAGTTGCAGGCCAGGAAAACTCTGTGCCAACATTTGTGCGCAATTACGAAAGCCAAAACCAACGGCAACAATGTGGCGGCCATCATAATTTCCATTCAGCTGGGCAAAAGCAAGAAAAAAGGAAGAGAAGTAACAGTGGCATTAGCAACGGCCAAGTAATTGCTCGTAATGGAGGGAAAGGCTAGAGGGACTGGACTGACTTTCCTTGGACCCATTCCGGACCATAATGGGAACTTTCAAGTCGCTTTTAAGAGGATTTCTATGGAGATAGTTTCTATACAACGCCGTTCAAAGGGATGCTGCCCAGCTGTAACGAGATTGCTGCTGGCATGTCACTCTTTGGCTTTGAGGATTGATCCCTTAAGGCCTTTAGGCATTTCCGTTGAAAGGATATGCATTTCTATAAGTTAGTATATATTTTAATGCTTCGTATTGTGTAATTTAGAGCTGGCATCAGAAAAGCCATTGCCTGAGCTGTCACTGCCTGCCTGTTGGCAGTAGTAGGTAGCATTCAGCGTAGTTCAGCAGCTGTAATAGGAAACCAAAAAGAGACTCGAAAATTTTTGAACAAAATTCCAGTAAGTAGAACCACCTGCACCTCCGTCCTACTCCTCGTCCATCTCCATCCAATCGCAGCCCAGTGACATGTCCGAACTGCAAGCATCGCTACTGCTCAATCGCCAGCTTGCCGAGCTGCAGCTCAATCCGGTCGAGGGCTTCTCCGCCGGCCTGGTCAGCGACACGGATATCTTCAAGTGGGAGGTGGTGATCATCGGCCCGCCCGACACCCTCTACGAGGGCGGGTGCTTCAAGGCACACCTCATCTTCCCCAAGGAGTACCCGCTGCGTCCGCCGCGCATGAAGTTCATAACTGAGATCTGGCATCCGAATATCGACAAGTCCGGCGACGTGTGCATCTCGATCCTGCACGAGCCGGGGGATGACAAGTGGGGCTACGAGAAGGCCGAGGAGCGTTGGCTACCTGTACACACCGTCGAGACGATCCTCCTCTCGGTGATCTCCATGCTGACCGATCCCAACGATGAGTCTGCTGCCAATGTGGACGCGGCCAAGGAGTGGCGCGAGGACTTCAAGGAGTTCAAGCGCAAGGTTACACGCTGCGTCCGTCGCAGCCAGGAGGAGATCTAGGCCCAGATGGCTGATGAGATGGCAGTGTCCACAATCGAAAGCGGTCCACATGGTAATCACGTGAATAAAATGAGCGCCTAATATATACGCCGTCTTTTGGGCCGATGAAAGGAGCTTCCAATTGGGGCTACAACGCAGTCTCTTTGAGCTTTTGCGCCAATTCTGCGACACCTGTCGGCATTAATTACACTTAATCGCCTAGGAGGCATTACCACCTCCTAGCATCGGCCGATCTTAAGCCAGCGTGAGCTTAATAGGCTTGGACCTCTTCCAGTTGCACACTGACACAGTTATGGCCAGAGCCAAAGCGTTTTTTCTGGTTTCTTCGGTTTCTACAAGAAGAGAACCGAGGCAGCTGGCCACTTGGCTGCTTTTCTATATGGTCTTCACATGGGGACACAAAAAGCACACAGCCACTGAGAAAAAGTCTTAGATCTTGGGTAGATTTTAGCAAACTAAGATGGTTGTAGAGTTAAGAAAGCAGAAAAGTTATTTTTGGAAGACTGTCTACTCAATAATTCTTCAAGCTCTGCTTGTATACTTATTTTTATAGTCTGATAATAGAATAAGGCTTGGTAAAGTAGAATAATTATAGAAGAACTTATTATAGTATGGGCAAAACCTGATACCAAATAACCCTGCTCTGATAATATACTTTTCCTGGCCACCCCTACTTTTAGACCTTTTCTAAAGAATACCTTTAAAAGAATAGGTTTTCTGCTGAAGAATTAATTCAAACAATTAAACAACTTTGATACCTTTATTAATCTCTGTGCATCAACAACAAATTGGTGCTGTTGCTCTTGGTGTTGCTGCTACGGGCTGGTGTGACAGCAGCAGCAACAGCAACTGCGGCTTCTACTGCGACTTGTTTTGGAGCGCAGAGCTCCTGGGCAACGACTCTACTCCAGAGTTGGCTGCCAGCATTTTTGTGGTTAGCCGGACTTGTTTTTGTTGCTGTAATTGTTGTTTATTAGCAACAAGTTTTGCATTTTGATTTTTTCTGTTGGTCGTGCCCGTGGCGGCGGCGAGTCCGCAACAATTCCCTCTCCGCATGTCACATTGTTTGGCCGTGAGTCAAATCCGGAGCGGGATACTTGCGCAGCTAGCTGGCCATGGGTGTGACTCCGCAAACCCGATTCCGATTCCGAATCGGATTCCAGCGACTGTCTGGCTAACAAATTCAAATGATCCCCCAGCGGTGTGATTCAGCAAATACCTCGGACGCGGAGATGTAGAGGAGAATAAGCACAAGTCGGCGAGAGATTTGGAAACTGGGTAAATAAGGCCATGCACCTTCTTTAGCCGCGTAAACAAAAAAAGCAAAATCTTGGCGGCAATAAGCCACAGCATCATCGGATTCAGCAGCAAACGTGATCATGATCATGATCAACACGATTGGCAAATAGTAAAAAACGAAAACGAAACGAAGCGCAAGAAAAGAAAACAAAGCGAGGAAAAGAAAACCAGCTCCAGAGATGGAAGAGAAGATGCTCGACCTGAGGAGATTCTTCTGCACGGCAAAAAATACTTCATTAAGATTGGTGATTTATAACAATTAATAATATATTTTCAAAGGAGTTTACTGAGAGTAAATTCAATAAAATATTCAGTTTGTGCTATTATAATGTTGCTTCGATTAAAGATTTTTAGGTTTACTGGTGAAACTCGAAAGCAACCCATACATAATTAATATTTAAACCATTTTGGTGATATTTTAACTATTTTTTATATTTTATAGTTGTTATAACTTGAGAAGACTCGAGGTGAGAGTTGATAAGTTATTAATTATAATTAAACAAACTTTATAGCTTATAAATCACACAGATACAAGCCAAAGCACGTGTTTCAAGTGTTGCAAGGCACTTTCCTCAGTTACCTTAACCAATAACTAAATCTATAAATCTTTCTTGTATAATATAAACACATATGACCAGTGGTATTAATTTTAAAAACCTAGTTACTATAATTAAATTTTTTTATTGATCTCAAAAGAAAAGAATCCAATAGTGATCTTCATTTTTTTCCTGTGTTGTTTGCTGAGAGTTAAAAACTCACTCAGCCAGTAGAAATTGAATTGATGTTGGGCCCCGCCAGACATCGGATGGGACATGGGATATGGCTTGGTGTATGGGACATGGACAGACGGGGAGGGGACAGGGAAAAGGTAGCGATACCCCTGAAACCGGTTCCCAGCCTGGGCCAGGCCAGGCCAGGGAGCCCGTAACGCACGGCGCGTAAGCCGGGCTCCCCGAGCAGGGCATTTATAAATAGCCGCAGCTTTCGATATGTGCAGTGAAATCTTCTAGCGGCTAATGGGAAAACCAGCGAGGGGACAGGTAGCACCGAGGCAGGTCAGCTTCATTAGCCAGCGAAGTCGGGGGTGGAAAGCAAATGCAGCTGGACAAGTGTGTGCAAGAGAGGTTTTCCTGGAAAGGGACGGAGATCTAGCCGAGACTACCTACCCTGGGATGTGCGTGAGTAGTGTCCAAAATCCAATAGACGACGCGGTGTGCTGCTGCTGCTGCTGCTCTGGTTGCTGGTATTGGTGCGTTGCATACGTGTTAAGTAAATTCCAATATGTGGCCTGGCCTGGGTCCGCCTCTCTCGTATCTTACAGATACATTGGCTCAGATACTGGTTTCGGGATTTCGTAAAGTTGCGCCTGTAAAGCCAACGGAGAAACCACCAAAGTGGAGTTGCTGCCGCCGCTGGTCGTTCGACTGACGATGGAGATGGAGATGGATGGATGATGCGGCGATGAGTAATCCCGGCGCGGGTAAACACCGAATCTCTGGCACTTCCACTGGCACTTTTCACGTAGAACAACACAGTACACGGCGCGCACTGCTAACAACCTTTACACGCTCGACACGCTCGGTTTTGTCAGCCATAAAATCGCCCGCGAGGCGAAATACAACAAAATATATATCTCTGTGAAAACTACCTGACGCGACGCGCGCGCCATAAAACTAAAGACAAACACTGAACTCTTGCCGTTGTTGTTGTATATTTTTATAGCGCGATCCGCTTACGTTTCGATTCTGTGCCCGTCCGCGTTCTTTTCTCTGAAATATATGCTCGCTCCCGCACACGTCCACCTGCGTCGCCGCCACAAAGTAAACTAAACCCAACTACGTTGAAAACAAGTTTTTCAAAACGCGTCGATGTTGCTGTCGCGGCTGCTGGCAACATTACAAGTACACTGATAGGAAAAAATTGTAATTTAAAAATTGGTGCATTCTTAAAAATTCAGATTTTTATCTTGTTGCCGTAGGAAATATAATTTTAATTTAAAATTANGAAAAAAAATTTAATTTAAGAATTGGTGCATTCTTAAAAATTCAGATTTTTATCTTGTTGCCGTAGGAAATATAATTTTAATTTAAAATTATCCACACTCTTAAAATTAAAGCATCAGTTAATACCAAATATAAAAAAATATATATTTATATAGATTATTATATAATAATATTCTAATAACAAGAAAATAATTGGTCTAAAATCAATATTAAAAATCGAATCCATCAAAAAAGCAAGTGTTGATATGAGATTTTTAAAATTAGTTTTTAATATAAGACCAATAATTCTTAAAAATAACATTTTTTTATATTGCAACTATTCAATTTATATGTCCCAGATTGCTCCAGCGATTTCTGACAATTTTAATTGAATTGGGCTGAAAAGTCTTACCTTCAACATTCTTTTTTTAAGTTATTTATTGAGTAAACAAAGAAAATTTGAAATTAAAATAGAAAAAATCTTGAATAATGAATGACATTTATAAGTTTAAAACAAAAAGGGTTAAGAAATGAGATGTTTACATAAAATCGTTCACATAATCATCACTACACTTTTTAAATTTATGTACATCATTTTGTCAGTGTAGAGCCAGATACATTCACACACACACACACAGAGATACGCGAGAGTTGCTCACACAACTGCATAAATGTTGCCAGCACGACTGCAAGCTGGCAACATTAACGTTGGCGGGTTAGCAACATGCTGCCAGCGTGGCTGAGGTTTGTTGTTGCCGGCTTTTTGGCTGTGCCGGCTGTTGTTATTGTTGGTGTTGCCCTCCCTGGTCGTTGGCACTGTTAGGTCCACCCCCGATTTATTGCAGGGTAGTTTTCCCGTCACTCCATATAGTTAATATCATCTGCTGCAGGGGTATATGCCGTTAAGCATCGAGTGTGGGAGGACAGTCCAATTTACGAATAACCAGAGACTCAAAGCGATGCCATTAAAGCTTGTTTTATTTATTAGTTTTGAGCGTACTAATTTGAACGCTCAGAAATTATGCATATTTACTACAGACATAAAAATGTTATTGTAGAGATAATGATAATTTGGAAAATCAATAAGAAACATGGGAAATTACAGGGATGTTTCGACTAAGTTATTGGCAATTTTTACAGGGTATTTCGACCTCATTTAAAGTTAGGTATTCATAAGAGGGTTATATTCAAAATTTTATTGCAGTTGGAGGTAATAATTATTATACATTAAGTCTTGAAAGATTGATATATAATATAATTTTAAATCGATAAAAATCATAATTTAATATGAATTTAATATATTATATATTTCATGGCATACTTTTTGACATATTTTAATTGATTTCAAGTCCATAGCGATATCCGTTGCCTCCCTATTCATCATTCCACTATTAAAGTTCGTATCTTCATATCTTACTGACATACTGAGGGAGTTCTGCAATAAATAATTATTTTATAATATGAAATATAAATACATATATATATTAAATCTTGAAATCTTGAAAATCTTATATTTGTGGCAACGGAATACCTTATGAAAGATACTCTTAACATCCGCTCACAGTATCCCAAAGTCGAGGCTAGCTGCCAACTTTTCAAAGTTGTTATTTTCCAAGCAGTGCTACGTCCGTTTCGTATTTACACTGAACGAGCACAATGAATGCGCTTATTTGTACGACCCGCCCCTCCTAACCGCCCCCGCTCCCCCCGTAGGGCAAGACGACGCCCGACTGGCGCTAAATATTTGATGAAGCTGCAAAAGGCAGACAGAGGCAGAGATACGGATACAAGATACAAAGAGGTACAGACAGATACAACTGGATAGAGATAGCGCGCGGTGCACAGACAGGCTGTCTGCCAGCCAGTACATCAGCTTTTCCGCATTTCATTTGCCAAATGCAAAATGGATGTTCACCTCGGACATGTTTGCTCTCGACTGTCAACTGCTCGACAGAGCGCTGGTCAGGAACTTAGGTAGAGTATAGAGGGAGTTGGCCCAGAGGTTATGATTGTTAGGAAGCCCTTTGTCACTTACCTCATTTGCACTTGAGAATTTATTTGGGCCGGCGGTGCGGTGCTCCGAGTGATGTGTTCACTTATTTGCACTGACCTATCCCTCCTACACTGCCAACTGTAATGTTAATGGCTATTACTTGAAGAATTTTCTTTTTTTTAATTTGGTGTAAATATTAATATCCGTGGCAGCTAAATTCTTGCAAATAATCAGTAAGCCAATTGAGTTCAATTATTAAATATTAAATAATATATTTAAAATATTATTTCAAAGTACAACCTTTTCTGTCCCACTTTTAGGAGGCATTTCATAGGATTTTAAACCCTTAACGATTTCTGAGGCATCCCTGAACCTTTTGGTAGCTCTAAAGAATGATTTAAGGCCAGTTAATGGCGATTTCTCTGAGTACATGCTCTGTGGGTGCAGTGTTGACTCTGCCATCGTTTATCTTATCTGAGGAGATGTCATCGCCGGATGATGATAGCAGTGACAACGCCTTTGCATTTGTCTTTACCTCGGCTTTCCTGCACTGCAGAGGCATATTCATGGATTGCTGGATTGCTGGTGTTGCTGTTAGGCACATGTCTTGGCATTTCCATTTCCATTTCCATTTGCATTTTCAACAATTGTCAATTGTGGAGGACGCACTGCAGCAGCAGCAGCAGCAGCAGCGGCGGCGACGACGGCTGGGGACATTTGCATATGTAAGAGTGTGACGAGAGTACGTAACATTTGTCTGCAGAACGACAAGCTCACTTTGATGCCATCAAACCCGCCCCCAACTGCACCAACAACTACGGGAGCCAGGCCAAGCTTATGCACATATACAACGTCTGGCTTTTGTTTGCTCCGATGGTTGTATACAATTTGCATAAAACTCCAAAACAAACCGAATTTATTCTAAAAGCAACTTTATATTTCTCTGCCAGAGCTGGTCAGCTGCTCTTAGCTTCCGTCCATGCCCTGTCCTTTGGGAAGGTGGAGCAGCTGCTGACGATGCAGTCCTGGCCTAGGAGTAGGAGCACCGGCCCAGACCGAGACCACAGCTCATCACCTCTTCATTCCGCTTGGCAAAAACTTTTCCCAGGCAGCAGGTGGCCTATCCCAAGACTGGGAGTAGGTGGGCTGTGACCTCGCCTGTTCCTGGCAAATGAACTTTAATTAAATGTTAATAGTTCAAGTTGAAGTTGCTTTGAGCGCAGTTTTAAGTTAGTTTCGGGGTAAATACGCTTAGTGGGTAAACAGGATGTGACGCTGCAGCAGCCGGAAGTGCCATAGGTGTGATCTCGCCAGGCAGGAACCTCTTGACAAAGTATAACGGCCAAACTCCAGGCAGTGATTGTTATATTGTTTATAGAATTCGTATGTTTACAGAGGTCTGGGCTGTGATTTTTCTACTTCAGGTTTATAAATATTTCCCTGTATTAAGTCCTGGGAGGTTACATTTCCCATTTAAGATGAAATTGAATTCATTGGAGATCAAAAACTGCTTAAAGAATTTTTTAAAAATTTGTAAAATCGATGAAACAAAAAATCCTCTTATATTTTATTATTATATGGTATTATATCATACCCTGGAGGTTCAATTTAAGCGCAAAATAATACAGGTTTAAATAAATATATGCTGATTACTTGAGACTTATTTTTGAAAAAATGCACATCTAGACAACTTAGTTATAAAAGTTTAATTTCCACACAAATTAATGTAGTTAGTGCTCACACATTATGCACACATTTTTTTCTACATTTTTGTATAATACTTCAATTATCCGATTTCCGAGTCACGTGAATCCAGGAATCCCAGAGCCAACCCCAAACCAAACTGAGCTATGGGAAAGAGATCACAGAAGAGCAGCGTGCTGATGGTCTGCGTGGGTGCGTATACACTTAGGATAATCCCTGAATGAATTATGTTGATTAATATGCTAATGGCGCCGGCCACTCCCGCAGGCAATATCTGCCGCTCCCCCATCGCCGAGGCTGTTATGGGTGAGGTCATTCTCAGGGCGGGCCTGCAGAAGGAGTGGCACGTGGAGAGTGCGGCGATCGAGGACTGGCACTCGGGTAGCATTCCGGATGAGCGGGCGCTGAGTGTCCTGGCCAAACACAACATATGCTACACTGGCTATGCAAGAGTTTTAACCACCGAGGATTTCATGAAGTTCGACTATATCTTTGGCATGGATCGGAGCAATCTGGCCGCGCTGAAGCGTATGGCGCCGACCTATGCCACAGCCAAAGTGCTTCTACTGGGAGACTTCGGCCTCAAACCGGATGATCGTATTATTGAAGATCCCTATTATGTGAGTTTTTCGTAAGAACTATTTTAAAACATTATACATACATATATCAGTAAGAAATCTATAATTTGATAATTTCTAAAATCTATAAAAAATATATCAGTCATTATAAATAACTTTTAATTATTTGCAGAATGTGGACGATTATGTGAGTTTTTATATGAAATCTCGGCGTTCTGAGCCTTAATTGTTATTTCAACATTTAACCCGTAATTAGTATGTTAATGTATAATATCATTTTTTGGCAGATTTTTTTATTCTAGGCAAATAACTTCATAACAGTTTCCCAGTTTGCTATATATATCAGAACAATTTGCAAAATCTATAAAATAAATACATCTTCTTTACAATTATTAATATATATATATATATATTTATAGAATGTGGGCGAGGCATCGTTCGAGAAAATATACCAAAAGTGTCAAATAGCGTGCCAGCATTTTTTGAACCAAGCGCGCCTAAAGGAGATTATTTAAATTAACCCCACGCGACAGACTAAGGGTTAAAGCGAACAGCTGACGGCAACACTAGGGCTGGAACATCGGCAGCCCTCGTTTATCAGCCGGAAAAATTGTCTGTAGTTTGTGTTTAGAAATGGTGCAGAAAATACTGATGATTTGTTTGGGTAATTAAAAACGCTATAAGTCCTATTAATCCTTCCTAGACCGACCACAACTCATTATACATGCATACCTTCTAGGCAACATCTGCCGCTCGCCCATTGCGGAGGTGGTAATGGTGGACACGCTGGCCAAGGCGAAGGTGTCCGGTGTGGAAGTGGACAGTGCCGCCATTGGTTCCTGGCATGTGGGCAACCGAGCGGATCCGCGGGCCATCAGCACGCTGAAGCAGCACGATCTCAAGTGCACCCACATTGTGCGCCAGATCCGCAAGGAGGACTTCAACGAGTTCGACTACATCTTTGGGATGGACGAAGACAACATGAGCGAGCTGCGGCGTTTGGCGCCCAAGAACTCCAAGGCGGAGCTTCTGATGCTGGGCGACTTTGGTCTGGACAAGAAAAACCGCATCATCGAGGACCCCTACTATGTAAGGAGACGGGTTTTTAATGGGAACTATGACATACATGTGTATATTTGACCTTTCTTTGACATTCCAGGAACGTGGAGCGGAGGGCTTCGAGACCGCCTATCAGCAGTGTGTGGTGGCCTGTGCCGCCTTCATGAAAGAGCGGCTACAAAAGTGAATGTTATAGAAAAACTTTACTGTGTGATTTAAAATTAAATTAATAAAAGTCTGTTAAAAGAACGTGAACCGGTTTTTAAGTTCTAAAATGAATCAGCAGCAGGTGAGGTAGCCGGAACTTGCAGTTCTTATCGAGACACTGAACATGAAGGTTCTGTTTGTGTGCATTGGTAAGTATTTCACAATAAAATCAAATTTTTATATCTGGTATTTATATTTAATTTCTTGTATAGGCAATACCTGTCGCTCTCCCATAGCCGAGACAGTCCTACGCCATTTGATTTTGAAGCAAAATCTTCAGGACTGGCATGTGGACAGTGCTGGGCTTAGGGATTGGAATGTGGACGTGGAGCCACAAGACCGAACCCAAAACATTTTGAAGCAGCATGGTCTTAAAACTAATCATCTTGGCCGTATGGTAACACATTCTAGTGAAACCCTTTGACACTTTGTCATCTTCTGGTATTTTCTTCAGATTACACCACAGGACTTTAATGACTTTGATTATATCCTGGCCATGGACAACAGCAACATGATGGAACTTCAACAAATGGCTTCGAGGCTGGAGGCACCACCCAAGTGCAAGATTCAACTGTTGGGCAGTTACATAGGCCGCAAAGAGGACGAGATAATCCAGGATCCATATTTTGTAATTGAAAAAGGCTTATGCTAGAAGGTAACTAAATTGTTTTTCAACTTCACAGAGTCAAGGCATGGGCGGCTTTCATACGGCGTATCTACAAATCCAGGAAAGCTGCGAACAATTTTTAAAACATCTAACAACAACCTAAGGAAATCGGATCGATAAAACCATTTCCAAATAAATATATTACATAAGAGCTATTTATTCAATAACTTCACTCAGAAGACGGTGCCCTGCAGGACCTTCTCTATGAAACGCGTCCAGCTGAGCTCCAGTATTTTGAAAGCACGCGCCTGCTCCACCTCCGTCAGCGTGGAGTAGCGCACTGAGTTCCAAACCAGAGCCTTGAGAGTCCGCAGACCGGCATTGTTGGGAGCCATGCTCATAATGGCATAGTAAAAGTCATAACTGAGGCCCTTGGCATTCCAGAATCCTGGGTCATCGTTGCAAATCACCACAGGCACATCGAGTGCCAAGTACTGGGCGCCCGGATGGTTGCGCATATCCCAGACCAGATGCAGCACCTGATTGGAGATGGGACTCACCTCCACGGCGATCTGACGCGTCTTGACGGCGTTTAACAGAATGGGGTGCTTGGCCAAAGCATATCCGTGGCCTATACGTGTGGTGTTAAGCAGTAAAGCATCCAGGAGATTAATGTCCGTGGAGGCACCAAACCAATCTGCAGAGGAATACTTTCGACTTTAAAGAATTAAACATATGAAAGTCACCACTTACTGGTCTCTCCACCGTGCAGAAATAAGCGCGCTGTGGGTGGTAGATCCCTCAAAGCAGGAAGCAGAGTATACAGTGGCTTGCCCTTGTCCTCCTGACCCACGAAATCAAAGCCAACCACAAACTCCGGCAACATTTCGCTGTGGAGATTTGAATGAATGTTTTGGGTTTTTCAGATTTCTGTTTACGTACTGCATTTGTTTAAAGTCCTCTACGATCTCCTTTAGCTGGTCTATTTCGTATCCACGATAGACGGCATAGATGATTTTGATGCCAATAAAATCAGGATGTAGCTTGACAAACTTCTCGTTCAAGGCATACAACTCCCTGATGGTTCGTTCCCGGGGAAAAACGCGTCCACTGGCGTCATAAAGCTGGATGGATGCAAGAAGGTATTTATATTATAAACACAAACAAAGTATATACAAGATGCCACTACTAACCTTCTTGCAGCTGCTGCGGATCTCCGCGTACATCACATTGTCGTTATAGAGCTCCTCAAGCATCTGCCAGTGGTAGGCTCGAAAAGCAGGCAAGTAGCTAAGGGCATCCCCGAGAACATCGAACATTTCCTGAAAGCGATCCCACACATGACTAATGGTGGGATATTCCACTGGAACAAGCATAATGTGTTAATAAAAATAATTAAACTTAAAAGGATCCTCCTCAGACTTACGCTCCGGGACTGGTGTATAAAGATTAATCAGCCGCTCGAAATTCTGATCGTAGACCTGCCGGTCTATAGAATTGCGCCGCTCGTCGGAAACGAGGACATACTGCGACTGACACTTGTGCTCCTTGGGCGTCCGCCGGAAGGTCAGGACACTGCGACCCGTGGCCGTGGTGCAGCGCAGCATTCCCGGCATATAGGATATGTCTTGGACAACCCATTTTGAGCTTACGGAGGCGGTGTTGTGCAGGTGCAGCACAGATCCCTTGGGCATCTTCTGCAGGAAGCGAAAGACAGCACTGCGATCGATCAGCGGCTTTGCCTTAAAGAAGTGCAAAGCTGCTGTATTTTGCTCGGCGTTCCGGAATCCTTGGGAAAGCTCTCCGAGCTTATATTCCATGAAAATATCGTCTACTTTCTCCTCTTGCGTGCTCAAATATGTGTGTCCTCCGGTCATGAGCTCCTCCTCGGCCGTAAGTACTGCCTGACGTGCCTGTTCATAGCCTGAAGAATTTATAAAAATATTTAATTATTGAATTTCTTGTATTAACTCATCAGGATACTGTACTTAGCGTGGTCTGCGATTGAGTAAGCGCCTGTGAAATGAGGTGAAGTAAGAGGAACACCAATAGCTTCATTATGTATAAGGTCCTTTACAGCCCGATTATATCCTATCCTGCTAATGAGCTCACTAACCAAATATTGACTCGACGCCGGACACGTCGACTTGATGTTATTTGAATTGGGGAATTTTCTCTCTTGCGACCGCTCGCTAGAATAGCCCGATGAGAACTGTGGATACCACACGGCCCAAAGTGTACGCTCCAAGCTCTGGCAACCCAAGAAAAACAAAAACAATAATTTTTTTTCACAATCATTCCGCGAAGCCAGCTCATTAAGAGATTACGCCTGAGGTGGAGCTGGGGCCGCCACCCTCCGCGGGTCTTAGCGGTTGACAAACGCTCACCCCCGGCCTATGGGACTGCCAAAACAATTTCATTCTAGTGGCTGGATTGGATTGTTTGGATATCTTTTTTTGAATCTACGTTGAGTGCCATCCCATGCATATTAAGTGATCTAAAATTACGAGGCGCGCGCGCCCAGTCGCTTGATAATTTTTAACTATTTGTATTTTTCTATTTTGGCAAATTTTCACTGACGTTTGCGGACACGCTTGTTGGTTTCCAGTGGCGACGGTATTGGAATCGCAAGTTCTCCAGGTCCCCCAAGCACCAAAAGTGGTCTGGAAGCCCGTGACATTTACTGTAATTACAGATTTTTCAATTATCCTCTCTTACAAACCAGAAAATGTGAGCTGTTTGCTGTTCAGCAAATAAATTGTGAGTGTTCTGTAATGTTTGTTTATTACTTGTTTGTTTTTTTTTTTTTTTACAATTAATCTCATTTAGAATTATCTAAAATATGAGTCATTTATTCTGCTCACGTTGTTTTGTGCAGAAAGGTTGATTTAAAGGTGTTTTTTCTGAAATGTATCCAATATATTAGAGTATAGTTTGTAAATAATCCCCGTTTTGTAGTCTTTCTTTAAAGCTTTCGAAACAAGCAAACAAGATATACGTTTTATCACAAAGTTTGTTCAACTTCTATTAGAAATTAAGTTTCAATATTTAGCTTTATTAAAATGTTACAAACATATCTGGAAATCGCATGAGCACCAACGTTTTTATAGCTCCACTAATCATGGTATTCCAAGAAAAGCCACTTCTAGCTTAAAGACTATACAGTCCCCTCTATTCAATATATATATATATATTTATGGATCTAGGTTGATAAATACCAATTCC